>JBBBDQ010001031.1:1767500-1825000 GCA_037127315.1 Ascarosepion bandense | reverse complement strand
AATCATTGAATCCTATATTCTTCTTTCTTCCAGTACAACGCTATGGATAGTGGTATGCCGGGTTCAGCAATGAGTAGCAGTGATATGTTATCTTCCAACTATGACGTAAGTAGAATCTTTGATTTATCTAATGGCTCATAATTAAACTATGTTATTAAAACTCTCCTTTGTATTTTGATGTTCCCTCTTAAGCAGCGTAGAAAGTACCTTAGACCCTGCTCGAACGCACGGGCTTTAAAAAAAGACCTTGTACCACATATGATACGATTGGGTGGTTTTTTATAATCGTGTCGCCCCAATCAACGTATTTTACTGCCAATGTTGTGTAGGGGGTTACATAGGAGGAATGTTGAGGAGTGAGAATTTGCAGGGGGTGTCAGGAAGAGAGTAGGAGAGGAAAGAGATTACTGATGAGAGTCGGGTGGACGAGGAAGAATGTTATGAAGAGTGAGAGGTTGCAGGGGGTCAGGAAGACAGTAGGAGAGGGAAGAGTGTGCTGATGAGAGTTGGGTGGATGTAGAAAAGCATGAGAGAGATAGGATGTAAGTTAGTGTGACAGGAGATGACTACTGACTTTATATTTAAATTCTTGGAGAATGTAACTGTCATGAAAGCAACTATGCGGAAGAGAAGCCCACAGGCGGGAAGTGCGAGAAAAGAAGCTGATGGAGTAGTATTTGAGTTTACAATTTATTGGTCTCATAGTAAAAGGGTGGGACCTAGTTGCTAATCTTGTGTCTCGAAGAAATTCGTATATAGTGGGTACCAGTGAGCTATGTTCATCGGAGCAGAAGCCGTGAAAGTTTTTATTTTAATCATATCACTCCGAGCTCGGCGGTAACGCCACTGATGCGCAGGGGGCTACGTAAGAGTGAAAAGATTAGAAAAGAGAAAGCCGGAAACCACATCCTAAACAGGGAACAAAGGATGAGCCTCTTTACCTGTTCAATAGACGTGGGTGAAGTTTGTTGTGCAGGGGGGTTACATAAAAGGAATGTTATGAGGAGTGAGAGGTTGCAGTGGGTGTCAGAAAGAGAGTAGGAGAGGGAAGAGGGTACTGATGAGAGTGGGGTGGACGAAGAAAAATCATGAGAGAGAGAGGGTGTAAGTTAGCGAGGCAAGAGATGACTATTGCCTTTACATTTAAATTCTTGGAGATTGTAACTGTCAGGAAAACAAGTATGCGGAAGAGAATTCCACAGGCGGGAAGTGCGAGAAAAGAAGCTGATGGAGTAGAATTGCGTTTACAATTTATTGGTTTCACAGTAAAAGAGTGGGACCTAGTTGCTAATCTTGCGGCTCGAGTAAATTCATATATAGGGGGCACCAGTGAGCTAAATTCATCGGAGTAGAAACCGTGAAAGTATTTGTAGAAGAGACACAGGGAAGCCACACTGCGTCGATAAGAAAGCGACTGTATCCTAGCTGCCAAGTCGGGATCGATTCTCCGTTGGATTTGATCAAGGACTTCTAGGTGGATAGCAAGAGCACCCGACCGGATATGGCAGCAATACTCAATGCACAGGCGGATGGTAGAGTTGTATATGTGCAGGAACATTTTCATATGTTAGCATCTTAAGTATTACATTTACCTGTCATCTGCAATTTACAGTCATGCCATATTCTGATCTGATGGTCCCGCAGCATATCCCAAGATTCTCGATAAGATCCATACAAGGGTCTGCAATATAAGTGATCTTGACCTGGTATCTCGGCTTCATTTCCTTTCTCAACTATGTGATGCGGTTTTCCTTTGTCTTTACTAGAAATATTTTCAAGGCAACTAGTTTTTTTCTTACTTCCTGAAATTTAATTTAAGCATGGTACTAAATTGGCAATTAGGTCTCAATCTTCTTTGCTTAACTTTGTTCAATTGAAAATTTGCACTTCTCACCTCTGGATATGTCTGACAATTTCTAGCTTCAATATTAAAAACAATAAATTCAATATCAAGCGCCATATTCTTTTTTTTTTAAACTCTATTGTTTTTTCTCACTTCTCAATAAAGGCATTACATTTACTTTCAGTTCTAGTAATCATCTGTGTTTTAGTAGCATTATCGCCATCTTCTGTTTTCCTGAAACCCTTTCTTTTATTGTCCTTTCTCCTCACAAAAGTTTTCTCATTCTCTTTCACTCCCAGTAACCCCTTGCAACTTAGTGGCATTACCACCAATCTTCTGTCTTCCTCAAACCTATTCTTTTATTGTCTTTCCTCCTCACTAAACTCTGTTCATTCTCTTTCTCTCCCAGTAACCCCTTGCGTCTTAGTGGCATTATCACCATCTTCTGTCTTCCTCAAACCTATTCTTTTATTGTGGTTTCTCATCAATAAAGTTTTCTCATTCACTTTCACTCTCAGTAACCCCTTCCGTCTTAGTAGCATTATCGCCATCTTCTGTTTTCCTGAAACCCTTTCTTTTATTGTCCTTTCTCCTCACAAAAGTCTTCTCATTCCCTTTCACTCCCAGTAACCCCTTGCAACTTAGTGGCATTACCACCAATCTTCTGTCTTCCTCAAACCTATTCTTTTATTGTCTTTCCTCCTCACTAAACTCTGTTCATTCTCTTTCTCTCCCAGTAACCCCTTGCGTCTTAGTGGCATTATCACCATCTTCTGTCTTCCTCAAACCTATTCTTTTATTGTGGTTTCTCATCAATAAAGTTTTCTCATTCACTTTCACTCTCAGTAACCCCTTCCGTCTTAGTAGCATTATCGCCATCTTCTGTTTTCCTGAAACCCTTTCTTTTATTGTCCTTTCTCCTCACAAAAGTCTTCTCATTCCCTTTCACTCCCAGTAACCCCTTGCAACTTAGTGGCATTACCACCAATCTTCTGTCTTCCTCAAACCTATTCTTTTATTGTCTTTCCTCCTCACTAAACTCTGTTCATTCTCTTTCTCTCCCAGTAACCCCTTGCGTCTTAGTGGCATTATCACCATCTTCTGTCTTCCTCAAACCTATTCTTTTATTGTGGTTTCTCATCAATAAAGTTTTCTCATTCACTTTCACTCTCAGTAACCCCTTCCGTCTTAGTAGCATTATCGCCATCTTCTGTTTTCCTGAAACCCTTTCTTTTATTGTCCTTTCTCCTCACAAAAGTCTTCTCATTCCCTTTCACTCCCAGTAACCCCTTGCAACTTAGTGGCATTACCACCAATCTTCTGTCTTCCTCAAACCTATTCTTTTATTGTCTTTCCTCCTCACTAAACTCTGTTCATTCTCTTTCTCTCCCAGTAACCCCTTGCGTCTTAGTGGCATTATCACCATCTTCTGTCTTCCTCAAACCTATTCTTTTATTGTGGTTTCTCATCAATAAAGTTTTCTCATTCACTTTCACTCTCAGTAACCCCTTCCATCTTAGTAGCATTATCGCCATCTTCTGTTTTCCTGAAACCCTTTCTTTTATTGTCCTTTCTCCTCACAAAAGTCTTCTCATTCCCTTTCACTCCCAGTAACCCCTTGCAACTTAGTGGCATTACCACCAATCTTCTGTCTTCCTCAAACCTATTCTTTTATTGTCTTTCCTCCTCACTAAACTCTGTTCATTCTCTTTCACTCCCAGTAACCCCTTGCGTCTTAGTGGCATTATCGCCATCTTCTGCCATCCTTAAACATATTTATTATTGTCCTTTCTCCTCACTAAAGTCTTCTCATTCTTTTACACTCCCAGTAACCCCTTGCGTCTTAGTGGCATTATCGCCATCTTCTGTCTTCCTGAAACCTGTTCTTTTATCGTCCTTTCTCCTCACTAAAGTCTTCTCATTCTCTTTCACTCCCAGTAACCCCTTGCTTCTGAGTGGCGTTATCATCAATCTGCTGTCTTCCTGAAACCTGTTCTTTTATTGTCTTTCCTCCTCACTAAACTCTTCTCATTCTCTTTCACTCCCAGTAACCCCTTGCGTCTTAGTGGCATTATCACCATCTTTTGTCTTTCTGAAACCTGTTTTTTTATAGTCCTTCCTCCTCACTAAAAATTTCTCATTCTCTCAAAATCCCATTAGCGCCTGCTTCTCAGTGGCATTATTGCCTTGCAATAGTGAAATGATTTTTTTTTATGTTTATAAAATATTTGATTATATTTTTTTTCTTTTAGAATTACCTGCATTGGAGATACATGAACACCTGTAATAGAGTTCTTCCTTTCTTGGAGAGAACTCTTGAAATGCGTCATGGAGGAAACCAGTACTTCGTGGGAGATCAAGTGAGTATGAGCTCTCCATTATAGATATTTATCTTTATTTGTAAACTTATTTATAAATGGAACTTTGTCTATGTGTGTCTGTGTGTGTGTCTGTGTGTGTGTGTGTGTGTCCGTTACCTATAGACTCCGAAACGGCTGAACCGATTTTCTTGAAGATTTACACAGTTGTACTATAAGCGTCTGTGAGTGTTCTTAGATAGGTTTTGTGTCGAGGTACCCCCGATAAATATCGAAAATCGATAATCGAAAAAATCGGGTTATAGAAGGAGTAGTCCGATGTTAATCAAATTTCATACACTCATAGAAAAAGATATAAGAAACGATATTCAGAGGTTTCAAGGTTGCAGTTCTATCCTTGGATGAACTTATTTGACTCCGATATTGGAAATCGATACCTCAATATCTTACTGGGTCTGATCAAAATCAGTTTTTCAGCCCTTTTATCTTAGTTTTTGCTTCGGGTTTGGCTCTAAGTAGGTATAATTGTAGTTCTTAGTTTCAGCCATGATACATTTATTCAGCGGACTTATTTAGCCTTTAAAATTCAGTTTACGACGAAAAAAACTTATTTGATATCGATACCAGGAAATCAAAATTTGACATACATCCATTCATTTTTCTTTCAGTCTACGGTTTCGCTTTGACTGGAAACAACTATTGCTTTTTAGTCTTTCGTGCCAACGTCCAAAGAGTCTGAGCTCCAGGACCATGGATTAGTTTTAAAGCTTTCATTACACTAGAGCAACGCCGGGCTCTACTGCTAATTTATTTATAAAAATCACAAGCTGTGCACTTGTTTATGTCTTATATTAAAACCTAGACTTGACTCATTTGTAGGAATGTTATTCTTGATTTTGGCCTCGTCGGAAATTTCAGCTGATTATTTAAGTAAGTCGCATGAATTAGATACCTTTAGTATTTGAATGAATTCCTTGGACATATAGACTGAATAACTTGAATTATATCAGTCCTCTTTTCCTAAAACGAAATAAATTATTCTAACCAATCAGAAAAGAGTGAAAATATTACGATACGTTCAAGAAAATATTTAACTAAACAAATTTGTGTTGCCACTTGTCACAAATGATTCGAATCCAGGCGCATTTTTAACCAATCAGACAAGAGAAAATATTGCTGTAAAATTAACAGTTCAGCTAAATACGTTTTAATTTAATATTGTTTGGTTGTTGCAAAAATAATGGTCACTCGAAGTGTTGTATTTTTGAAAAGTCATTTTAACATAGTATTCACGGTATGAATTAAGGGGTAATTAGGTATGCATAGTAATCATTATGTGCTATTTAATAATTTTTAATTCATTTTTAGACAGAAATATACGTGAAGTGTAGAAGCCCTACTACGGTTATATTGTGTTGAATACACCGGTTCCCATCCGATCACCGAAGTTAAGCAACATCGAGCCTGGTCAGTACTTAAATAGGTGACCATTTGTGAATACCAGGTGCTGTAAACGTAAGGACCAAGAATGGTCCACCTGTCCTCCAGGTTTGGGGGTTTGAGGAGTTAAGCAACATTGAGCCTGGTCAGTACTTAGATGGGTGACCGCTTGGGAATACCAGGTGCTGTAAGCGTATAATGACGGATGTGCCTTGTGGTGCAGTAGATATCGGCTCGGAAAGAGAAATCGGTGAGCCGAGTTCGAATTCCAGTTGAATACCCTGCATTCACTTAAGCACTGGTACCTTGGGAAAGGTATTAATCCGTCCATTCCATCCAGTTATGGGTTAAATAACAATGGTAGGACTTGGGGACCCTGCTCTTAAAAACAAATCCCAATGAATCGTGAAAAAGAAAAATGTTGTAAAAATAAAATAACCTTACCCAAAATCACTGGTTATGACCTTTAATGACGCCATAAGGATTGATAGGTCGGTAAGCCTCAAAAACAAACAAACAAATCTGCTTACTGTACCCTCTTCTTTGTAACCTTTCCTGTAAATACATCTTTCTTTAACCTACCCCTCGTGTTCCGTGTTATATTTCCGTGGACTCACTTTTGGCTCCACATCAGGAAAGAAGAAACATTTTGCTGTCACAATATTAGAGTAGTGGGGGGCTTTTATTATTAATATGATTTTATTTAGTTTCTTGTATATATTGCATTTCATTGTATAAAATCATTGGGGAATTTTTAAATGTTATTTTCTGCCCATGCACTCCACTGAAAATTGTACATATGGGAGTTAAGGAGGACTACATAGAGCACCTGAGGTATTATGATGGACGGGGTAAGAATGGTAAGTAAAAATGTGGTATTATGGTGTAAGGTTTATTGTGTGTCAGGGTCGACGAGAGTGAATAGCTAAGTTAATTTTAGGACAAATGAAGACCAGCCTTCCCCATCCCCTATTTCGGCTTTGTGCCACATTTTCTTTTGTATAATTATACAAAAATAAATAATAAAGCAGACAGTAGCACTGTGCGGATGACCGCAGTCGACTACCAAGGACTATACTGGATTCGTAAACTCTACTTATTTATACCTTCTTCTTTGTAACCTTTTCTGTAAAAACATCTTTCTTTAACCTAACTCTCGGGTTCCGTGTTATATTCCCGTGGACCCACTTTTGGGTCCACATAAAAAACGATAATCAGTAGATGAAAGATCAGGATTATATGGAGTGTGTGGTGAACTTTTGTATCCTAAGTTTGTCATTCTTGCAATATGTGGCCGCGCTTTTTCATGAAGCAGAATTGGACCACGTCGATTCACTAATGCAGGTTTCATTTTTGCAGGCATGCATGCATTTCAGCAAGTTCATTACATTAAAGCTCTACATTGATCCTTTGATTGGCTTCTAGAAGGCTGTAGTGAAGGACAACAACCACTAGACCATAACCTTTTACTGATCCAACTTTAGCTTTGGTAAATATTATTGGGACCCATCATGATCAAGCCATTGACCTAATCGTTTACGGTTATCATAAAGGACCCACTTATTATCACAAGTGACTATTCGGTCCAGCAGTCACAGCCGTCTGGACAATATCATAAAAAATGAGTACAAAACTGGAAGCGGCCGAAATGTGGTTCTACAGAAGGATGCTACGGATATCGTGGACTGAGCATACAAGCAACGACGAAGTGTTAGAAAGAATGGCAACAAAAAGGAAATTGATGCTGAGCATCAGGAAGAGACAACTGAAGTTTCTGGGACATGCAATGAGGAAGGAGAGCCTGGAGAACCTGATACTGACTGGACAGATAGAAGGAAGGAGAGACAGAGGAAGGCAGCGGATAACATATTTGCAGGGTCTGATCAGGTGGATGACGGAACGGGGGTTGCCAGGAGCAACAGGAGCAAACATAGTAAGAGCCAAAAGGGATAGGGAGACGTGGAGATCCATGATCGCCTACGTCCTGAAGGGACAGGGCACATAGAAGAAGAAGACTATTCGGTTGAGAATAGTGGGGAACCAGACAGTAGCACTCTGCGCATGACGGCAGTCGACTACCAAGGACTATACTGGATTCGTAAGCTCTGCTTACTGTACCTTCTTTGTAAACTTTTCTATAAATAACACTTTTTTAACCTACACCTCGTGTTCCGTGTATGTACAGGATAGTCAAAATTATATTGATATTGTCACGGTGTTCTCTCAATATTTGTATTGACTCATTGTTCTAATAACCTCTCTCCAATAAGTCTAGTATGTCTTTTACATAAATACCCGACCGTGTATTTGCTACTGCCACTGAGTCAAGGTTTAAATGATTTTTATTTTATTTTTATAATCATTTCAAGGCAGCACCGCAAACGGTGCGCTGGGGGTCACAATAAAAGAAAAAAACAAGATACATGAGATGCCAAAGAAGAGAGTACTGGATTGCTATGTGATGTCAGTTCTTCAATATGGCAATGAATGCTGGACAATATCATCGAAGATGAAGAAAATATGGTCTGAGATATGGTCCTATAGAAGGATGCTGCGAATATCATGGATCAAGCATGTGAGCAATGATGAGGTTTTGGAAATGATGGAAACGGAAAGAAAATTAATACTGAGCATCAGGAAGAGACAGTTGAAATTCCTGAGAGATGCAATAAGGAAGGAAGGCTTGGAGAACCTGATACTAACAGGTCAGATAGAGGGAAAAAGAGACAGAGGAAAGTAGCGGATAACGTATTTGAAGGACCTGAGCAGGTGGATGATGGAACGAGGGTTGCTGAAATCGTTCCGTAAGTGTTCTGCTCACATGTAGAAGTCTTGCCCTGCTCGTCGTTTCCCATCCCTCCTTGAAGAAAATATCCCCAAACTACAAAAAAAGGAAATCGTGGAGAGCCATGATCGCCAACTTCCTGAAGACACACGGCAAATAGATAAAGAATGAGCTTGAGTAAATGGATAGTAGAACAACATTTTGTAGAAATAATAAAAAAAACAAAATTTATTGAGAGCTCTAAAGGAGAAGAAGTTGTGGAGAGCCATGATCGCCAACATCCTGAAGGAGCACAGCACATAGAAAAAGAAGAATGAGCTTGAGTAAATGGATGACGGAAAAAAGGTTTAGTAGAAATAACTACAAAAAAGAAAATCGTGGAGAGCCATGATCACCAACGTCTTGAAGGAACACGGCACATAGATAAAGAATGAGCTTGAGTAAATGGATGACGGAACAAGGTTGAGTGGAAATAACAAAAAGACAAAATTTATTAAGAGGTACAAGGGATAGGAAATTGTGGAGAGCCATGATCGCCATCCTCTTGAAAAGACACGGCACATAGAAGAAGAATGAGCTAGGAGTAAATGGATGGCGGAACAAGGTTGAGTGGAAATAACAAAAAGACAAAATTTATTAAGAGGTACAAGGGATAGGAAATTGTGGAGAGCCATAATCGCCATCCTCTTGAAGAGACACGGCACATATAAGAAGAAGAATAAACTTGAGTAAATGGATGTCGGAACAAGGTTGAGTGGAAATAACAAAAAGACAACATTTATTAAGAGGTACAAGGGATAGGAAATTGTGGAGAGCCATGATCACCTTCCTCCTGAAGAGACACGGCACAGAGAAGAAGAAGAATGAGCTTGAGTAAATGGATTACGGAACAAGGTTGAGTGGAAATAATGAAACGACAAAATTTATTAAGAGGTACAAGGGATAGGAAATTGTGGAGAGCCATGATCACCTTCCTCCTGAAGAGACACGGCACAGAGAAGAAGAAGAAGAATGAGCTTGAGTAAATGGATTACGGAACAAGGTTGAGTGGAAATAACGAAACGACAAAATTTATTAAGAGGTACAAGGGATAGGAAATTGTGGAGAGCCATGATTGCTACATCCTGAAGGGACACGGCACATAGAAGAAGAATGAGCTTGAGTAAATGGATGGCAGAACAAGGTTGAGTGGAAATAACATAAAGACAAAATCTATTAAGAGGTACAAGGGATAGGAAATTGTGGAGAGCCATGATCGCCATCTTCTTGAAGAGACACGGCATATAGAAGAAGAAGAATGAGCTTGAGTAAATGGATGACGGAACAAGGTTGAGTGGAAATATCAAAACGACAAAATTTATTAAGAGCTACAAACGACAGGAAAGTGTGGAGAGTCATGATCGCCAACGTTCTAAAGGGGTACCACACAAGGAAAAAATACATATTGTGGGGTAATATTTGCTGTCTGGTGATCCCTTAATCAGTATTCCAGTTTTTTGACTCATTATTTCTTCTTCTTTTCAGTTGATGTTGTGCGACATGATGTGCTACTGCTGCCTGGAGAACCCCTTCATGGAGAACCAGTCCATGTTCAGCAACTACCCTAAGCTGATGGCTTTGCGAACCCGAGTAGCTGCTCACCCGAAGATCTCATCTTACCTGAAGAACCGAAGCCACAGCAATTGGTAAAGACTACATACAGTCTGGCACAATTATCATTCCGAAAGTCTGGGAATTCCATAGACTTGTGGGAAAAGAACAATTTCTGAGAAGTTCAGATCTTTACGATCCATTCTTGATTAATTAAGCAATTTAAGTATTTGCATATCAAAACGAATTAATTAAGCGAATCTTCAACAACCAACTGTCATACATGATGGCTTTTATCGAATAAAAAATGATATATAAAAGTATTCTTTAAAATGACAATGTGTTTTGTTGTTCTGTGAATATCTGCATGGATTTTGGAAGGGTTGATAGTGGCAAGGTTTTCCGTTACCTCCTCCACAGTGATTATATTGAGACATAAACTTAAATTTTTTTTTTGCGAATATTTCTCCCAAAGCAAAGCAGGGTCACCACTGGTGCACAGGGGTTACAGTGACAGAAAAAATTCGCAGTACAGGGCATAATGAAAAAATCTTAAGAGGTTGATGGGAAGCAAGTAGCTAAAAGATGGCAATTGACGTTGCATTTAAATTTTCGGAGATTGTAGCTATCGGCGAAGCAGGCAAATGGAAGGGAATGCGTGAAAAGAAACTGTAGAGTAGAAGAGGAGGTGTCATTTAAATATTTACACAGGAAAAGGGTTTATGCAAATTTAGTAGCACAAGTAAACACACGTGATCGGCAAACAGGGGAAAAACTTTGTTAGAGCAGTTGCCATGAAATTACTTATAGAAAAGACTGAAGAAAGCCATATTGCGTCGGTGAGAAAGTGACTGCTGGTGAGCTGCTACATCAGGATCAATTATATTTCAGGTCCTCCTTTTATGTATTATCAATCCTCTTGAGTTTCTGAATAGCACTGTTACAAGAATGGTAAGTAATTGGTGCGATTATGTAATTTATATAGGGGTCCATAAAGTCCGTGGGCACATTAAAAAAATGACTAGTGGAACCCGTGTAATTTCCACGGAAGGATAATTATGATTTCCTGGAAAATTTTTACTTTGTCATACTACAAATGATAGTAACGTTATCAAACCTAGATTTATTGGTTAATAAAATAACGATAACACAGAGTGTAATTTTATTAAAATATTTATAAAAGTAATGTCCATAGAAGCTACTTTACTGCAATCTTATATTATATTAAGCGGCGTATGTACAGACCATAACCAAAATACTGTACGCTATTTTGTGAGAGATTTTGAAAGAGAAAATGTTTGTTTTTTTATTACTGAAAAATCATGGCTCCTGTGTCCATTGTAAACAGAAAAGACCAACTGAGTAATTGCCACGGGTGTAGAGCCCAAAAATTTTGTTATTAGGTCGCGGGATACGACAACAAACCTACCTACTTTTACAATATTGTACAGTACACACGCATATACACACACAGATACTGCTACAACACACCAGCTTAAGCTGCTACTGCTACGGTGATGCTATAGGCTCTCTCCTCCTACTCTCTCACTCTTTAATACCCTTCCGTTTGGCAAAGGTGAGAGAAAGGCTGAGGAGAGTAGCGTTTAGAGTAGAGTAGAGGGGAAGGAAAAGCTCGTGTAGAGAGTAAGTGTGTTATTTTTCTTCAGTGGCGTAACGGACGGAGGAACTAAGTAACTAACTAAGGAAGGAACAAGCAGAATTATTATATGATTTGTATTTGTGATAGAAATAATATGTAAAAATGTTATAAAGTTTAATGTTTCAACAAGATGGAGCTCCTTGTCATTTTGCTCTGCGTGTTAGTTTCTAAATCAGGAATTTCTTATCAGATGGATCGAAAGGAGTGGACTAATTTATTGGCCCCTACGTTCGCCAGATTTGACTCCATTCGATTTTTTTCCATGTAAAAACAATTGTGTATGCAACCAAATCTAGTTTATTAGAAGATTTGAAAGCTAAAATAACTAATCTGATTTCAGACATTACTGTAAATCAGTTGGCAAATGTTTTCCGTGAACTGAAAAATCGTATTACCCTTTGTATTGCTAATGATGGAGGACATGTGGAAACTTAAATAAAATTTCAATATGTTGTAGAGGAATATCCTGTCTTACCCAGGAATGGGTATGGCCCGGGTTTTAAAAAACCGGAACTAGAACGAACTACAAAGTGTTCGTGATTATACGGGAGTATTCGTCATTATACGAAAGAAAGCGTGACTGTACGAGTCTTCGTCATTACACGAGAGTGATCGAGAGTCTTCGTCATTATACGAGAGATCAAGAGCCATCGGCCTGAGACGTGAGTTAGACGTCACTAGACGGAAGCCTTTTTCTCAAGACGGACACATACGTCCTATGCAGAGACATTGCCTTCTTGATTGTTATTCTTGTTAATTGTTCATTGGTGTACGTGTATTTGGTTAATTGTACTGAGGTATAATAAATCTCTATTCATATATCCTCAGTGTTAAGAATTATTTCTTGCACTATTCTTTCTCTGTTTATCCCCCACCCCGGGATATAACACAATAAAACCTTAAAAAATATAGATTTACTTATTTATAATACTTTTCACAAATTATCACTATCGCAAATACAAATAAAGTTATAATCTCTTTAAAGTGCATACGGACTTGATGAATATCCTGTATGTGTGACGATTCGGTGTGAAATTTTACATTCCCACATTATACATTTTAGTATTCTAGCTGATTTGTTAGACGTACAGCCATATAGAAAAAAAGCAAGGACACATGGGATACACACATTAAAAGTGGTATACCCGTGATGTATACCAGAGCTACGTATGTCATGTAACCTGCAAACCAATGTTAACGATTAGCATGAAATATAGAGTACCCACAAAGTCCGTGTGCACTTAAAAAAATTATAACTTTATTTGTATTTGTAATTGATGGAAATGATAGGAAACCTCGACATTTTCGGCAAAGATATAAGAATAATCAAGAATCTCTACTGGCAGCAAACGGCCTGCATACGGACAGGTAACGACCTCAGTAGATACACAAAGATAGAAAAAGGCGTAAGACAAGGATGTGTCTTTTCACCGGATTTGTTCAACCTATACAGCGAGAATATTTTGAGGACCCTAGATGACACACCAGGATTTATTATTGGAGGCCACAACCTGAACAACATAAGATACGCGGACGATACAGTACTGATTGCGGACACGGAAAGGAAACTGCAAGATCTAATACAGAAAGTAGCAGTGGAGAGTGACAAGATGGGACTACAAATAAACTTTAAGAAAACTGAGTGCATGGTCATCAGCAAAAGATACAACCCAAAATGCCAAATACAGGTGGAGGATAACAGAATCAAACAAGTCCAAGAATTTAAGTACCTAGGAAGTGTTCTAACAGGAGATGGAAAGTGCGACACGGAGATCCGAAGGCGAATTGGCATGGCAAAGGACGCGTTCCAGAAGATGAGCAAAATACTAACACACAGGAAGATCTCAATAGAAACGAAGAAAAGAGTGCTAGACTGCTACGTGATGTCAGTTCTTCAGTACGGCTGTGAATGCTGGACAATATCATCGAAAATGAGGACAAACCTGGAAGCGGCCGAAATGTGGTTCTACAGAAGGATGCTACGGATATCGTGGACTGAGCATACAAGCAACGACGAAGTGTTAGAAAGAATGGCAACAAAAAGGAAATTGATGCTGAGCATCAGGAAGAGACAACTGAAGTTCCTGGGATATGCAATGAGGAAGGAGAGCCTGGAGAACCTGATACTGACTGGTCAGATAGAAGGAAGGAGAGACAGAGGAAGGCAGCGGATAACATATTTGCAGGGTCTGATCAGGTGGATGACGGAACGGGGGTTGCCAGGAGCAACAGGAGCAAACATACTAAGAGCCACAAGGGATAGGGAGACGTGGAGATCCATGATCGCCTACGTCCTGAAGGGACAGGGCACATAGAAGAAGAATAGAAATAATCTGTAAAAAATGTTATAAAGTTTAATGCACCTAGTTTTAAGTACAGTTATTGATACTAATGTAATTTCAGGCATGACTGTAAATTCTTAATCTGTTGGTGAATGTTTACCGTGAATTTCAAAATTGTATTACCCTTTAAATAAAATTAAATAAAACCTTAAAATATATAGATTTACTTCTTTCTAATCCTTTTTACAAATTATTTCTATCACAAATACAAATAAAGTTATAAATTTTTGAAAAAGCACACAAACTTTATGGACACCCTATAGATATACACAGTGTATATATATATATATATATATATATATATATACACTGTTAAATATAATAGACAATGAATGTCTATTATGTTTAATCATGCATGATCCATTCTAAACGTCATATTTTGGATTTTCAGTTGAAAATAAAGACAAAAATTCTCCAACATTTGGATAATGAAATTCGTTCTAAGCTTAAAATTAAAAAAAATATCCAAATGTCTTTTTGTCTTTATTTTCCACTGAAATTTAAGCAAAAATATGATGTTTAGAACGGCTCATGATTAAACATAATAGACATTCATTGTCTATTATATTTAACAGTATATGTTTAGAACATATATATATATATATATATATATATATATAGGGTGTCCATAAAATTTGTGTGCTTTTTCCAAAATTTATAACTTCATTTATATTTGTGATAGAAAAAATCTGTAAAACATGTTATAACGTTTAATGTACCTAGTTTTAGGTATAGTTATGGAATGATACTTTAACGAAAAATTTGCAACAATTTTTAGATAAGTAAAAAAATAGTTTCTTTTTTTTAAAATGAATTTGATCTATGGCTTCAACTGAGGAAAAAGTAACCTGTATTCTTTGGATGAAAAGAATTGTGTGAAAAGAATTGCTTATGCAACCAAACCTAGTTAATTTGAAGATTTGAAAGCTAAAATAACTAATGTGATTTCAGGCATTACTGTAAATCAGTTGGCAAATATTTTCTGTGAACTGCAAAATCGTATTACCCTTTATATTGCTAATGATGGAGGACATGTGGAAACTTAAATAAAATTTCAATAAAACCTTAAAAAATATAAATTTACTTGTTTTTAATTCTTTTTACAAATTATTACTATTGCAAATGCAAATAAAGTTATAAATTTTTTAAAGGTGCATAATGACTTGATAGACATCCTGTATGAGTGACGATTCGGTGTGAAATTTTACATTCCCACATTATACATTTTAGTATTCTCAGCTGAGTTGTCAGCCATTAGACGTATAGACAAATAAATTTTAGCAGCTACCCTAAGCTGATGGCTTTGCGAACCCGAGTAGCTGCTCACCCGAAGATCTCATCTTACCTAAAGAACAGAAGCCACGCCATTTGGTAAAGACGACATACATTTTGGCAGAATCATATTACCTAAAGACTGGTAATTCCATAAACTTATGGAAAAAGAGCAAATTCTTTCTCATTCTCTTAAGAACGAGAAAGAATTTTGAAACGGTTATGTAATATTGGTCACGAATATAGCAGGGGGGGGATATATCCTCAAAGACGAAAAAGAAAAAAAGTGCAGTTCTGCAGAAGGATGAAGAAATTAGATCATCAAAGACATTGTCTAGTGAATTAAAACATTGGTTAGATCCAGTGAATTGACCCAAATATTTGTGAGTTCAATACCTGGCTACAGCAAAGTTGAACAAAAACTTGAGGTTGGGTTAAAGGGAGATAACAGATACTGAGACCTATGGAAAAGGCATGACTCATGGAAATAGAACAATCTACCCTGATAAACACAATAAAGTGTTCAGTTTGAAATTCCAATCAACTGAAGAACGTCGAGGCGTACAACGGCTGAAACATTGTGAAAATGACAACAAAGATAGGGAGAGCAGTCGAACAATGTAAATAATGTAAATAAATACAATACCTCATCTCAGAGATGTTGACAGATATTTAAGGTGAATATGGCAACAAAGTTGAGGACAACAGTCCGAACAATGTAAATAGTGTATATAATTAAAATACCTCATCTCAGAAATATAGGCAGATATTGAAGGTGAATATGGCAACAAAGATGAGGACAACAGTTTGAACAATGTAAATAGTGTAAATAATTACAATACCTCATCTCAGAAATATAGACAGATATTGAAGGTGAATATGGCAACAAAGATGAGGACAACAGTCCAAACAATGTAAATAATGTAAATAATTACAGTACCTCATCTCAGAAATATAGACAGATATTGAAGGTGAATATGGCCACAAAGATGAGGACAAAAGAACCAACAATGTAAATAGTGTAAATAATTAAAATACCTCATCTCAGAAATATAGACAGATATTGAAGGTGAATATGGCAACAAAGATGAGGACAAAAGTCCCAACAATGTAAATAGTGTAAATAATTACAATACCTCATCTCAGAAATATAGACAGATATTTAAGGTGAATATGGCAACAAAGATGAGGACAACAGTCCCAACAATGTAAATAGTGTAAATCATTACAATACCTCATCTCAGAAATATAGACAGATATTGAAGGTGAATATGGCAACAAAGATGAGAACAACAGTCCCAACAATGTAAATAGTGTAAATAATTACGATACCTCATCTCAGAAATATAGACAGATATTGAAGATGAATATGGCATCAAAGATGAGGACAACAGTACAAAAAATGTAAATAGTGTAAATAATTACAATACCTCATCTCAGAAATATAGACAGATATTGAAGATGAATATGGCAACAAAGATGAGGACAACAGTCCCAACAATGTAAATAGTGTAAATAATGACAATACCTCATCTCAGAAATATAGATAGATATTGAAGGTGAATATGGCAACAAAGATGAGGACAACAGTCCCAACAATGTAAATAATGTAAATAATTACAATACCTCATCTCAGAAATATAGACAGATATTGAAGGTGAATATGGCAACAAAGATGAGGACAACAGTCAGAACAATGTAAATAGTGTAAATAATTAAAATACCTCATCTCAGAAATATAGACAGATATTGAAGGTGAATATGGCAACAAAGATGAGGACAACAGTCCGAACAATGTAAATAGTGTAAATAATTAAAATACCTCATCTCAGAAATATAGACAGATATTGAAGGTGAATATGGCAACAAAGATGAGGACAACAGTCCGAACAATGTAAATAGTGTAAATAATTAAAAAACCTCATCTTAGAAATATAGACAGATATTGAAGGTGAATATGGCAACAAAGATGAGGACAACAGTCTGAACAATGTAAATAGTGTAAATAATTACCATACCTCATCTCAGAAATATAGAGAGATATTGAAGGTGAATATGGCAACAAAGATGAGGACAACAGTCCAAACAATGTAAATAGTGTAAATAATGACAATACCTCATCTCAGAAATATAGACAGATATTGAAGGTGAATATGGCAACAAAGATGAGGACAACAGTCCCAACAATGTAAATAGTGTAAATAATTACAATACCTCATCTCAGAAATATAGACAGATATTGAAGGTGAATATGGCAACAAAGATGAGGACAACAGTCCAAACAATGTAAATAGTGTAAATAATTACAATACCTCATCTCAGAAATATAGACAGATATTGAAGGTGAATATGGCAACAAAGATGAGGACAACAGTCCAAACAATGTAAATAGTGTAAATAATTACAATACTTCATCTCAGAAATATAGACAGATATTGAAGGTGAATATGGCAACAAAGATGAGGACAACAGTCCAAACAATGTAAATAATGTAAATAATGACAATACCTCATCTCAGAAATATAGACAGATATTGAAGGTGAATATGGCAACAAAGATGAGGACAACAGTCCAAACAATGTAAATAATGTAAATAATGACAATACCTCATCTCAGAAATATAGACAGATATTCAAGGTGAATATGGCAACAAAGATGAGTACAACAGTCCGAACAATGTAAATAGTATAAATAATTAAAATACCTCATCCCAGAAATATAGACAGATATTGAAGGTGAATATGGCAACAAAGATGAGGACAACAGTCTGAACAATGTAAATAGTGTAAATAATTACCATACCTCATCTCAGAAATATAGACAGATATTGAAGGTGAATATGGCAACAAAGATGAGGACAACAGTCCAAACAATGTGAATAGTGTAAATAATGACAATACCTCATCTCAGAAATATAGACAGATATTGAAGGTGAATAAGGCAACAAAGATGAGGACAACAGTCCAAACAATGTAAATAGTGTAAATAATTACAATACCTCATCTCAGAAATATAGACAGATATTGAAGGTGAATATGGCAACAAAGATGAGGACAACAGTCCGAACAATGTAAATAGTGTAAATAATTAAAATACCTCATCTCAGAAATATAGACAGATATTGAAGGTGAATATGGCAACAAAGATGAGGACAACAGTCCGAACAATGTAAATAGTGTAAATAATTAAAATACCTCATCTTAGAAATATAGACAGATATTGAAGGTGAATATGGCAACAAAGATGAGGACAACAGTCCGAACAATGTAAATAGTGTAAATAATTAAAATACCTCATCTCAGAAATATAGACAGATATTGAAGGTGAATATGGCAACAAAGATGAGGACAACAGTCCGAACAATGTAAATAGTGTAAATAATTAAAATACCTCA
Organism: Ascarosepion bandense; assembly: GCA_037127315.1. Taxonomy (NCBI): domain Eukaryota; kingdom Metazoa; phylum Mollusca; class Cephalopoda; order Sepiida; family Sepiidae; genus Ascarosepion; species Ascarosepion bandense. The sequence goes on along the minus strand of JBBBDQ010001031.1, from coordinate 1,806,356 downwards.
TCTTAGAAATATAGACAGATATTGAAGGTGAATATGGCAACAAAGATGAGGACAACAGTCTGAACAATGTAAATAGTGTAAATAATTACCATACCTCATCTCAGAAATATAGAGAGATATTGAAGGTGAATATGGCAACAAAGATGAGGACAACAGTCCAAACAATGTAAATAGTGTAAATAATGACAATACCTCATCTCAGAAATATAGACAGATATTGAAGGTGAATATGGCAACAAAGATGAGGACAACAGTCCCAACAATGTAAATAGTGTAAATAATTACAATACCTCATCTCAGAAATATAGACAGATATTGAAGATGAATATGGCATCAAAGATGAGGACAACAGTCCAAACAATGTAAATAGTGTAAATAATTACAATACCTCATCTCAGAAATATAGACAGATATTGAAGATGAATATGGCAACAAAGATGAGGACAACAGTCCCAACAATGTAAATAGTGTAAATAATGACAATACCTCATCTCAGAAATATAGACAGATATTGCAGGTGAATATCGCAACAAAGATGAGAACAACAGTCCCAACAATGTAAATAGTGTAAATAATTACGATACCTCATCTCAGAAATATAGACAGATATTGAAGATGAATATGGCAGCAAAGATGAGGACAACAGTCCAACAAATGTAAATAGTGTAAATAATTACAATACCTCATCTCAGAAATATAGACAGATATTGAAGGTGAATATGGCAACAAAGATGAGGACAACAGTCCAAACAATGTAAATAATGTAAATAATGACAATACCTAATCTCAGAAATATAGAAAGATATTGAAGGTGAATATCGCAACAAAGATGAGAACAACAGTCCCAACAATGTAAATAGTGTAAATAATTACGATACCTCATCTCAGAAATATAGACAGATATTGAAGATGAATATGGCATCAAAGATGAGGACAACAGTCCAAACAATGTAAATAGTGTAAATAATTACGATACCTCATCTCAGAAATATAGACAGATATTGAAGATGAATATGGCATCAAAGATGAGAACAACAGTCCAAACAATGTAAATAGTGTAAATAATTACAATACCTCATCTCAGAAATATAGACAGATATTGAAGATGAATATGGCAACAAAGATGAGAACAACAGTCCCAACAATGTAAATATTGTAAATAATGACAATACCTCATCTCAGAAATATAGAAAGATATTGAAGGTGAATATCGCAACAAAGATGAGAACAACAGTCCCAACAATGTAAATAGTGTAAATAATTACAATACCTCATATCAGAAATATAGACAGATATTGAAGATGAATATGGCATCAAAGATGAGGACAACAGTCCAAACAATGTAAATAGTGTAAATAATTACAATACCTCATCTCAGAAATATAAACAGATATTGAAGGTGAATATGGCAACAAAGATGAGGACAACAGTCCAAACAATGTAAATAATGTAAATAATGACAATACCTAATCTCAGAAATATAGACAGATATTGAAGATGAATATGGCATCAAAGATGAGGACAACAGTCCCACCAATGTAAATAGTGTAAATAATTACAATACCTCATCTCAGAAATATACACAGATATTGAAGTTGAATATGGCAACAAAGATGAGGACAACAGTCCAACCAATGTAAATAGTGTAAATAATTACAATACCTCATCTCAGAAATATAGACAGATATTGAAGGTGAATATGGCAACAAAGATGAGGACAACAGTCCCAACAATGTAAATAGTGTAAATAATGACAATACCTCATCTCAGAACTGTAGACAGATATTGAAGGTGAATATGGCAACAAAGATGAGGACAACAGTCCCAACAATGTAAATAGTGTAAATAATTACAATACCTCATCTCAGAAATATAGACAGATATTGAAGATGAATATGGCAACAAAGATGAGGACAACAGTCCAACCAATGTAAATAGTGTAAATAATTAAAATACCTCATCTCAGAAATATAGATAGATATTGAAGGTGAATATGGCAACAAAGATGAGGACAACAGTCCCAACAATGTAAATAGTGTAAATAATGACAATACCTCATCTCAAAACTGTAGACAGATATTGAAGGTGAATATGGCAACAAAGATGAGGACAACAGTCCCAACAATGTAAATAGTGTAAATAATGACAATACCTCATCTCAGAAATATAGACAGATATTTAAGGTGAATATGGCAACAAAGATGAGGACAACAGTCCCAACAATGTAAATAGTGTAAATAATGACAATACCTCATCTCAGAAATATAGACAGATATTGAAGGTGAATATGGCAACAAAGATGAGGACAACAGTCCAAACAATGTAAATAGTGTAAATAATTACAATACCTCATCTCAGAACTGTAGACAGATATTGAAGGTGAATATGGCAACAAAGATGAGGACAACAGTCCCAACAATGTAAATAGTGTAAATAATGACAATACCTCATCTCAGAAATATAGACAGATATTTAAGGTGAATATAGCAACAAAGATGAGGACAACAGTCCCAACAATGTAAATAGTGTAAATAATTACAATACCTCATCTCAGAAATATAGACAGATATTGAAGGTGAATATGGCAACAAAGATGAGGACAACAGTCCCAACAATGTAAATAGTGTAAATAATGACAATACCTCATCTCAGAACTGTAGACAGATATTGAAGGTGAATATGGCAACAAAGATGAGGACAACAGTCCCAACAATGTAAATATTGTAAATAATGACAATACCTCATCTCAGAAATATAGACAGATATTTAAGGTGAATATGGCAACAAAGATGAGGACAACATTCCCAACAATGTAAATAGTGTAAATAATGACAATACCTCATCTCAGAAATATAGACAGATATTGAAGGTGAATATGGCAACAAAGATGAGGACAACAGTCCAAACAATGTAAATAGTGTAAATAATGACAATACCTCATCTCAGAAATATAGACAGATATTGAAGGTGAATATGGCAACAAAGATGAGGACAACAGTCCAAACAATGTAAATAGTGTAAATAATGACAATACCTCATCTCAGAAATATAGACAGATATTGAAGGTGAATATGGCAACAAAGATGAGGACAACAGTCCAAACAATGTAAATAGTGTAAATAATTACAATACTTCATCTCAGAAATATAGACAGATATTGAAGGTGAATATGGCAACAAAGATGAGGACAACAGTCCAAACAATGTAAATAATGTAAATAATGACAATACCTCATCTCAGAAATATAGACAGATATTGAAGGTGAATATGGCAACAAAGATGAGGACAACAGTCTGAACAATGTAAATAGTGTAAATAATTACCATACCTCATCTCAGAAATATAGACAGATATTGAAGGTGAATATGGCAACAAAGATGAGGACAACAGTCCAAACAATGTGAATAGTGTAAATAATGACAATACCTCATCTCAGAAATATAGACAGATATTGAAGGTGAATAAGGCAACAAAGATGAGGACAACAGTCCAAACAATGTAAATAGTGTAAATAATTACAATACCTCATCTCAGAAATATAGACAGATATTGAAGGTGAATATGGCAACAAAGATGAGGACAACAGTCCAAACAATGTAAATAGTGTAAATAATTACAATACTTCATCTCAGAAATATAGACAGATATTGAAGGTGAATATGGCAACAAAGATGAGGACAACAGTCCAAACAATGTAAATAATGTAAATAATGACAATACCTCATCTCAGAAATATAGACAGATATTGAAGGTGAATATGGCAACAAAGATGAGGAAAACAGTCCAAACAATGTAAATAATGTAAATATTGACAATACCTCATCTCAGAAATATAGACAGATATTCAAGGTGAATATGGCAACAAAGATGAGTACAACAGTCCGAACAATGTAAATAGTATAAATAATTAAAATACCTCATCCCAGAAATATAGACAGATATTGAAGGTGAATATATAACAAAGATGAGGACAACAGTCCAAACAATGTGAATAGTGAATACCAATGACAATAATTCTCATCTCAGAAATATAGACAGATATTGAAGGTGAATAAGGCACAAAGATGGTGACAACAGTCCAAACAATGTAAATAGTGTAAATAATTACAATACCTCATCTCAGAAACATAGACAGATATTGAAGGTGAAATATGGCAACAAAGATGAGGACAACAGTCCAAACAATGTAAATAGTGTAAATAAATACAATACCTCATCTCAGAAATATAGACAGATATTGAAGGTGAATATGGCACAAAGATGAGGACAACAGTCCAAACAATGTGAATAGTGTAAATAATGACAATACCTCATCTCAGAAATATAGACAGATATTGAAGGTGAATAAGGTAACAAAGATGAGGACAACAGTCCAAACAATGTAAATAGTGTAAATAATTACAATACCTCATCTCAGAAATATAGACAGATATTGAAGGTGTGGAATATATACAAAGATGAGGACAACAGTCCAAACAATGTAAATAGTGTAAATAATGACAATACCTCATCTCAGAAATATAGACAGATATTGAAGGTGAATATGGCAACAAAGATGAGGACAACAGTCCAAACAATGTAAATAGTGTAAATAATTACAATACCTCATCTCAGAAATATAGACAGATATTGAAGGTGAATATGGTAACAAAGATGAGGACAACAGTCCCAACAATGTAAATAGTGTAAATAATTACACACTCATCTCAGAAATATAGACAGATATTGAAGGTGAATATGGCAACAAAGATGAGGACAACAGTCCAAACAATGTAAATAGTGTAAATAATTACACATTTCCATCTCAGAAATATAGACAGATATTGAAGGTGAATATGGCAACAGATGAGGACAACAGTCCAAACAATGTAAATATTGTAAATAACACATACCATCTCAGAAATAGACAGATATTGAAGATGAATATGGCATCAAAGATGAGGACAACAGTCCAAACAATGTAAATAGTGTAAATAATTACGATACCTCATCTCAGAAATATAGACAGATATTGAAGATGAATATGGCATCAAAGATGAGGACAACAGTCCAAACAATGTAAATAGTGTAAATAATTACAATACCTCATCTCAGAAATATAGACAGATATTGAAGATGAATATGGCAACAAAGATGAGGACAACAGTCCCAACAATGTAAATAGTGTAAATAATGACAATACCTCATCTGTGAAATAGACAGATATTGCAGGTGAATATCGCAACAAAGATGAGAACAACAGTCCCAACAATGTAAATAGTGTAAATAATTACGATACCTCATCTCAGAAATATAGACAGATATTGAAGATGAATATGGCAGCAAAGATGAGGACAACAGTCCAACAAATGTAAATAGTGTAAATAATTACAATATCTCATCTCAGAAATATAGACAGATATTGAAGGTGAATATGGCAACAAAGATGAGGACAACAGTCCAAACAATGTAAATAATGTAAATAATGACAATACCTAATCTCAGAAATATAGAAAGATATTGAAGGTGAATATCGCAACAAAGATGAGAACAACAGTCCCAACAATGTAAATAGTGTAAATAATTACGATACCTCATCTCAGAAATATAGACAGATATTGAAGATGAATATGGCATCAAAGATGAGGACAACAGTCCAAACAATGTAAATAGTGTAAATAATTACGATACCTCATCTCAGAAATATAGACAGATATTGAAGATGAATATGGCATCAAAGATGAGAACAACAGTCCAAACAATGTAAATAGTGTAAATAATTACAATACCTCATCTCAGAAATATAGACAGATATTGAAGATGAATATGGCAACAAAGATGAGAACAACAGTCCCAACAATGTAAATATTGTAAATAATGACAATACCTCATCTCAGAAATATAGAAAGATATTGAAGGTGAATATCGCAACAAAGATGAGAACAACAGTCCCAACAATGTAAATAGTGTAAATAATTACAATACCTCATATCAGAAATATAGACAGATATTGAAGATGAATATGGCATCAAAGATGAGGACAACAGTCCAAACAATGTAAATAGTGTAAATAATTACAATACCTCATCTCAGAAATATAAACAGATATTGAAGGTGAATATGGCAACAAAGATGAGGACAACAGTCCAAACAATGTAAATAATGTAAATAATGACAATACCTAATCTCAGAAATATAGACAGATATTGAAGATGAATATGGCATCAAAGATGAGGACAACAGTCCCACCAATGTAAATAGTGTAAATAATTACAATACCTCATCTCAGAAATATACACAGATATTGAAGTTGAATATGGCAACAAAGATGAGGACAACAGTCCAACCAATGTAAATAGTGTAAATAATTACAATACCTCATCTCAGAAATATAGACAGATATTGAAGGTGAATATGGCAACAAAGATGAGGACAACAGTCCCAACAATGTAAATAGTGTAAATAATGACAATACCTCATCTCAGAACTGTAGACAGATATTGAAGGTGAATATGGCAACAAAGATGAGGACAACAGTCCCAACAATGTAAATAGTGTAAATAATTACAATACCTCATCTCAGAAATATAGACAGATATTGAAGATGAATATGGCAACAAAGATGAGGACAACAGTCCAACCAATGTAAATAGTGTAAATAATTAAAATACCTCATCTCAGAAATATAGATAGATATTGAAGGTGAATATGGCAACAAAGATGAGGACAACAGTCCCAACAATGTAAATAGTGTAAATAATGACAATACCTCATCTCAAAACTGTAGACAGATATTGAAGGTGAATATGGCAACAAAGATGAGGACAACAGTCCCAACAATGTAAATAGTGTAAATAATGACAATACCTCATCTCAGAAATATAGACAGATATTTAAGTTGAATATGGCAACAAAGATGAGGACAACAGTCCCAACAATGTAAATAGTGTAAATAATGACAATACCTCATCTCAGAACTGTAGACAGATATTGAAGGTGAATATGGCAACAAAGATGAGGACAACAGTCCCAACAATGTAAATATTGTAAATAATGACAATACCTCATCTCAGAAATATAGACAGATATTTAAGGTGAATATGGCAACAAAGATGAGGACAACATTCCCAACAATGTAAATAGTGTAAATAATGACAATACCTCATCTCAGAAATATAGACAGATATTGAAGGTGAATATGGCAACAAAGATGAGGACAACAGTCCAAACAATGTAAATAGTGTAAATAATGACAATACCTCATCTCAGAAATATAGACAGATATTGAAGGTGAATATGGCAACAAAGATGAGGACAACAGTCCAAACAATGTAAATAGTGTAAATAATGACAATACCTCATCTCAGAAATATAGACAGATATTGAAGGTGAATATGGCAACAAAGATGAGGACAACAGTCCAAACAATGTAAATAGTGTAAATAATTACAATACTTCATCTCAGAAATATAGACAGATATTGAAGGTGAATATGGCAACAAAGATGAGGACAACAGTCCAAACAATGTAAATAATGTAAATAATGACAATACCTCATCTCAGAAATATAGACAGATATTGAAGGTGAATATGGCAACAAAGATGAGGACAACAGTCTGAACAATGTAAATAGTGTAAATAATTACCATACCTCATCTCAGAAATATAGACAGATATTGAAGGTGAATATGGCAACAAAGATGAGGACAACAGTCCAAACAATGTGAATAGTGTAAATAATGACAATACCTCATCTCAGAAATATAGACAGATATTGAAGGTGAATAAGGCAACAAAGATGAGGACAACAGTCCAAACAATGTAAATAGTGTAAATAATTACAATACCTCATCTCAGAAATATAGACAGATATTGAAGGTGAATATGGCAACAAAGATGAGGACAACAGTCCAAACAATGTAAATAGTGTAAATAATTACAATACTTCATCTCAGAAATATAGACAGATATTGAAGGTGAATATGGCAACAAAGATGAGGACAACAGTCCAAACAATGTAAATAATGTAAATAATGACAATACCTCATCTCAGAAATATAGACAGATATTGAAGGTGAATATGGCAACAAAGATGAGGAAAACAGTCCAAACAATGTAAATAATGTAAATATTGACAATACCTCATCTCAGAAATATAGACAGATATTCAAGGTGAATATGGCAACAAAGATGAGTACAACAGTCCGAACAATGTAAATAGTATAAATAATTAAAATACCTCATCCCAGAAATATAGACAGATATTGAAGGTGAATATGGCAACAAAGATGAGGACAACAGTCCAAACAATGTGAATAGTGTAAATAATGACAATACCTCATCTCAGAAATATAGACAGATATTGAAGGTGAATAAGGCAACAAAGATGAGGACAACAGTCCAAACAATGTAAATAGTGTAAATAATTACAATACCTCATCTCAGAAATATAGACAGATATTGAAGGTGAATATGGCAACAAAGATGAGGACAACAGTCCAAACAATGTAAATAGTGTAAATAATGACAATACCTCATCTCAGAAATATAGACAGATATTGAAGGTGAATATGGCAACAAAGATGAGGACAACAGTCCAAACAATGTGAATAGTGTAAATAATGACAATACCTCATCTCAGAAATATAGACAGATATTGAAGGTGAATAAGGCAACAAAGATGAGGACAACAGTCCAAACAATGTAAATAGTGTAAATAATTACAATACCTCATCTCAGAAATATAGACAGATATTGAAGGTGAATATGGCAACAAAGATGAGGACAACTTAGTCAAACAATGTAAATAGTGTAAATAATGACAATACCTCATCTCAGAAATATATAGACAGATATTGAAGGTGAATATGGCAACAAAGATGAGGACAACAGTCCAAACAATGTAAATAGTGTAAATAATTACAATACCATCTCAGAAATATAGACAGATATTGAAGGTGAATATGGCAACAAAGATGAGGACAACAGTCCCAACAATGTAAATAGTGTAAATAATTACAATACCTCATCTCAGAAATATAGACAGATATTGAAGGTGAATATGGCAACAAAGATGAGGACAACAGTCCAAACAATGTAAATAGTGTAAATAATTACAATACTTCATCTCAGAAATATAGACAGATATTGAAGGTGAATATGGCAACAAGATGAGGACAACAGTCCAAACAATGTAAATATTGTAAATAATTACGATACCTCATCTCAAGAAATATAGACAGATATTGAAGATGAATATGGCATCAAAGATGAGGACAACAGTCAAACAATGTAAATAGTGTAAATAATTACGATACCTCATCTCAGAAATATAGACAGATATTGAAGATGAATATGGCATCAAAGATGAGGACAACAGTCCAAACAATGTAAATAGTGTAAATGAGTAATACCTCACATCTCAGAAATGACAGATATTGAAGATGAATATGGCAACAAAGATGAGGACAACAGTCCCAACAATGTAAATAGTGTAAATAATGACAATACCTCATCTCCCAGAAATATAGACAGATATTGCAGGTGAATATCGCAACAAAGATGAGAACAACAGTCCCAACAATGTAAATAGTGTAAATAATTACGATACACTCATCTCAGAAATATAGACAGATGTGAAGATGAATATGGCAGCAAAGATGAGGACAACAGTCCAACAAATGTAAATAGTGTAAATAATTACAATATCTCATCTCAGAAATATAGACAGATATTGAAGGTGAATATGGCAACAAAGATGAGGACAACAGTCCAAACAATGTAAATAATGTAAATAATGACAATACCTAATCTCAGAAATATAGAAAGATATTGAAGGTGAATATCGCAACAAAGATGAGAACAACAGTCCCAACAATGTAAATAGTGTAAATAATTACGATACCTCATCTCAGAAATATAGACAGATATTGAAGATGAATATGGCATCAAAGATGAGGACAACAGTCCAAACAATGTAAATAGTGTAAATAATTACGATACCTCATCTCAGAAATATAGACAGATATTGAAGATGAATATGGCATCAAAGATGAGAACAACAGTCCAAACAATGTAAATAGTGTAAATAATTACAATACCTCATCTCAGAAATATAGACAGATATTGAAGATGAATATGGCAACAAAGATGAGAACAACAGTCCCAACAATGTAAATATTGTAAATAATGACAATACCTCATCTCAGAAATATAGAAAGATATTGAAGGTGAATATCGCAACAAAGATGAGAACAACAGTCCCAACAATGTAAATAGTGTAAATAATTACAATACCTCATATCAGAAATATAGACAGATATTGAAGATGAATATGGCATCAAAGATGAGGACAACAGTCCAAACAATGTAAATAGTGTAAATAATTACAATACCTCATCTCAGAAATATAAACAGATATTGAAGGTGAATATGGCAACAAAGATGAGGACAACAGTCCAAACAATGTAAATAATGTAAATAATGACAATACCTAATCTCAGAAATATAGACAGATATTGAAGATGAATATGGCATCAAAGATGAGGACAACAGTCCCACCAATGTAAATAGTGTAAATAATTACAATACCTCATCTCAGAAATATACACAGATATTGAAGTTGAATATGGCAACAAAGATGAGGACAACAGTCCAACCAATGTAAATAGTGTAAATAATTACAATACCTCATCTCAGAAATATAGACAGATATTGAAGGTGAATATGGCAACAAAGATGAGGACAACAGTCCCAACAATGTAAATAGTGTAAATAATGACAATACCTCATCTCAGAACTGTAGACAGATATTGAAGGTGAATATGGCAACAAAGATGAGGACAACAGTCCCAACAATGTAAATAGTGTAAATAATTACAATACCTCATCTCAGAAATATAGACAGATATTGAAGATGAATATGGCAACAAAGATGAGGACAACAGTCCAACCAATGTAAATAGTGTAAATAATTAAAATACCTCATCTCAGAAATATAGATAGATATTGAAGGTGAATATGGCAACAAAGATGAGGACAACAGTCCCAACAATGTAAATAGTGTAAATAATGACAATACCTCATCTCAAAACTGTAGACAGATATTGAAGGTGAATATGGCAACAAAGATGAGGACAACAGTCCCAACAATGTAAATAGTGTAAATAATGACAATACCTCATCTCAGAAATATAGACAGATATTTAAGTTGAATATGGCAACAAAGATGAGGACAACAGTCCCAACAATGTAAATAGTGTAAATAATGACAATACCTCATCTCAGAAATATAGACAGATATTGAAGGTGAATATGGCAACAAAGATGAGGACAACAGTCCAAACAATGTAAATAGTGTAAATAATTACAATACCTCATCTCAGAACTGTAGACAGATATTGAAGGTGAATATGGCAACAAAGATGAGGACAACAGTCCCAACAATGTAAATAGTGTAAATAATGACAATACCTCATCTCAGAAATATAGACAGATATTTAAGGTGAATATAGCAACAAAGATGAGGACAACAGTCCCAACAATGTAAATAGTGTAAATAATTACAATACCTCATCTCAGAAATATAGACAGATATTGAAGGTGAATATGGCAACAAAGATGAGGACAACAGTCCCAACAATGTAAATAGTGTAAATAATGACAATACCTCATCTCAGAACTGTAGACAGATATTGAAGGTGAATATGGCAACAAAGATGAGGACAACAGTCCCAACAATGTAAATATTGTAAATAATGACAATACCTCATCTCAGAAATATAGACAGATATTTAAGGTGAATATGGCAACAAAGATGAGGACAACAGTCCCAACAATGTAAATAGTGTAAATAATGACAATACCTCATCTCAGAAATATAGACAGATATTGAAGGTGAATATGGCAACAAAGATGAGGACAACAGTCCAAACAATGTAAATAGTGTAAATAATGACAATACCTCATCTCAGAAATATAGACAGATATTGAAGGTGAATATGGCAACAAAGATGAGGACAACAGTCCAAACAATGTAAATAGTGTAAATAATGACAATACCTCATCTCAGAAATATAGACAGATATTGAAGGTGAATATGGCAACAAAGATGAGGACAACAGTCCAAACAATGTAAATAGTGTAAATAATTACAATACCTCATCTCAGAAATATAGACAGATATTGAAGGTGAATATGGCAACAAAGATGAGGACAACAGTCCAAACAATGTAAATAATGTAAATAATGACAATACCTCATCTCAGAAATATAGACAGATATTGAAGGTGAATATGGCAACAAAGATGAGGACAACAGTCTGAACAATGTAAATAGTGTAAATAATTACCATACCTCATCTCAGAAATATAGACAGATATTGAAGGTGAATATGGCAACAAAGATGAGGACAACAGTCCAAACAATGTGAATAGTGTAAATAATGACAATACCTCATCTCAGAAATATAGACAGATATTGAAGGTGAATAAGGCAACAAAGATGAGGACAACAGTCCAAACAATGTAAATAGTGTAAATAATTACAATACCTCATCTCAGAAATATAGACAGATATTGAAGGTGAATATGGCAACAAAGATGAGGACAACAGTCCAAACAATGTAAATAGTGTAAATAATGACAATACCTCATCTCAGAAATATAGACAGATATTGAAGGTGAATATGGCAACAAAGATGAGGACAACAGTCCAAACAATGTAAATAGTGTAAATAATTACAATACCTCATCTCAGAAATATAGACAGATATTGAAGGTGAATATGGCAACAAAGATGAGGACAACAGTCCAAACAATGTAAATAGTGTAAATAATGACAATACCTCATCTCAGAAATATAGACAGATATTGAAGGTGAATATGGCAACAAAGATGAGGACAACAGTCCCAACAATGTAAATAGTGTAAATAATTACAATACCTCATCTCAGAAATATAGACAGATATTGAAGGTGAATATGGCAACAAAGATGAGGACAACAGTCCAAACAATGTAAATAGTGTAAATAATTACAATACTTCATCTCAGAAATATAGACAGATATTGAAGGTGAATATGGCAACAAAGATGAGGACAACAGTCCAAACAATGTAAATAATGTAAATAATGACAATACCTCATCTCAGAAATATAGACAGATATTGAAGATGAATATGGCATCAAAGATGAGGACAACAGTCCAACCAATGTAAATAGTGTAAATAATTACAATACCTCATCTCAGAAATATAGACAGATATTGAAGGTGAATATGGCAACAAAGATGAGGACAACAGTCCAACCAATGTAAATAGTTTAAATAATTACAATACCTCATCTCAGAAATATAGACAGATATTTAAGGTGAATATGGCAACAAAGATGAGGACAACAGTCCCAACAATGTAAATAGTGTAAATAATTACAATACCTCATCTCAGAAATATAGACAGATATTGAAGGTGAATATGGCAACAAAGATGAGGACAACAGTCTCAACAATGTAAATAGTGTAAATAATGACAATACCTCATCTCAGAAATATAGACAGATATTTAAGGTGAATATGGCAACAAAGATGAGGACAACAGTCCCAACAATGTAAATATTGTAAATAATTACGATACCTCATCTCAGAAATATAGACAGATATTGAAGATGAATATGGCATCAAAGATGAGGACAACAGTCCAAACAATGTAAATAGTGTAAATAATTACGATACCTCATCTCAGAAATATAGACAGATATTGAAGATGAATATGGCATCAAAGATGAGAACAACAGTCCAAACAATGTAAATAGTGTAAATAATTACAATACCTCATCTCAGAAATATAGACAGATATTGAAGATGAATATGGCAACAAAGATGAGGACAACAGTCCCAACAATGTAAATAGTGTAAATAATGACAATACCTCATCTCAGAAATATAGACAGATATTGCAGGTGAATATCGCAACAAAGATGAGAACAACAGTCCAAACAATGTAAATAGTGTAAATAATTACGATACCTCATCTCAGAAATATAGACAGATATTGAAGATGAATATGGCATCAAAGATGAGGACAACAGTCCAAACAATGTAAATAGTGTAAATAATTATAATACCTCATCTCAGAAATATAGACAGATATTGAAGGTGAATATGGCAACAAAGATGAGGACAACAGTCCAAACAATGTAAATAATGTAAATAATGACAATACCTAATCTCAGAAATATAGAAAGATATTGAAGGTGAATATCGCAACAAAGATGAGAACAACAGTCCCAACAATGTAAATAGTGTAAATAATTACGACACCTCATCTCAGAAATATAGACAGATATTGAAGATGAATATGGCAACAAAGATGAGGACAACAGTCCAAACAATGTAAATAGTGTAAATAATTACGATACCTCATCTCAGAAATATAGACAGATATTGAAGATGAATATGGCATCAAAGATGAGAACAACAGTCCAAACAATGTAAATAGTGTAAATAATTACAATACCTCATCTCAGAAATATAGACAGATATTGAAGATGAATATGGCAACAAAGATGAGGACAACAGTCCCAACAATGTAAATATTGTAAATAATGACAATACCTCATCTCAGAAATATAGAAAGATATTGAAGGTGAATATCGCAACAAAGATGAGAACAACAGTCCCAACAATGTAAATAGTGTAAATAATTACAATACCTCATCTCAGAAATATAGACAGATATTGAAGATGAATATGGCATCAAAGATGAGGACAACAGTCCAAACAATATAAATAGTGTAAATAATTACAATACCTCATCTCAGAAATATAAACAGATATTGAAGGTGAATATGGCAACAAAGATGAGGACAACAGTCCAAACAATATAAATAATGTAAATAATGACAATACCTAATCTCAGAAATATAGACAGATATTGAAGATGAATATGGCATCAAAGATGAGGACAACAGTCCAACCAATGTAAATAGTGTAAATAATTACAATACCTCATCTCAGAAATATAGACAGATATTGAAGGTGAATATGGCAACAAAGATGAGGACAACAGTCCCAACAATGTAAATAATGTAAATAATGACAATACCTAATCTCAGAAATATAGACAGATATTGAAGATGAATATGGCATCAAAGATGAGGACAACAGTCCAACCAATGTAAATAGTGTAAATAATTACAATACCTCATCTCAGAAATATAGACAGATATTGAAGGTGAATATGGCAACAAAGATGAGGACAACAGTCCAACCAATGTAAATAGTGTAAATAATTACAATACCTCATCTCAGAAATATAGACAGATATTGAAGGTGAATATGGCAACAAAGATGAGGACAACAGTCCAAACAATGTAAATAGTGTAAATAATGACAATACCTCATCTCAGAAATATAGACAGATATTGAAGGTGAATATGGCAACAAAGATGAGGACAACAGTCCAACCAATGTAAATAGTGTAAATAATTACAATACCTCATCTCAGAAATATAGACAGATATTGAAGGTGAATATGGCAACAAAGATGAGGACAACAGTCCCAACAATGTAAATAGTGTAAATAATGACAATACCTCATCTCAGAACTGTAGACAGATATTGAAGGTGAATATGGCAACAAAGATGAGGACAACAGTCCCAACAATGTAAATAGTGTAAATAATTACAATACCTCATCTCAGAAATATAGACAGATATTGAAGATGAATATGGCAACAAAGATGAGGACAACAGTCCAACCAATGTAAATAGTGTAAATAATTAAAATACCTCATCTCAGAAATATAGACAGATATTGAAGGTGAATATGGCAACAAAGATGAGGACAACAGTCCCAACAATGTAAATAGTGTAAATAATGACAATACCTCATCTCAAAACTGTAGACAGATATTGAAGGTGAATATGGCAACAAAGATGAGGACAACAGTCCCAACAATGTAAATAGTGTAAATAATGACAATACCTCATCTCAGAAATATAGACAGATATTTAAGGTGAATATGGCAACAAAGATGAGGACAACAGTCCCAACAATGTAAATAGTGTAAATAATGACAATACCTCATCTCAGAAATATAGACAGATATTGAAGGTGAATATGGCAACAAAGATGAGGACAACAGTCCAAACAATGTAAATAGTGTAAATAATTACAATACCTCATCTCAGAACTGTAGACAGATATTGAAGGTGAATATGGCAACAAAGATGAGGACAACAGTCCCAACAATGTAAATAGTGTAAATAATGACAATACCTCATCTCAGAAATATAGACAGATATTTAAGGTGAATATGGCAACAAAGATGAGGACAACAGTCCCAACAATGTAAATAGTGTAAATAATTACAATACCTCATCTCAGAAATATAGACAGATATTGAAGGTGAATATGGCAACAAAGATGAGGACAACAGTCCCAACAATGTAAATAGTGTAAATAATTACAATACCTCATCTCAGAACTGTAGACAGATATTGAAGGTGAATATGGCAACAAAGATGAGGACAACAGTCCCAACAATGTAAATAGTGTAAATAATGACAATACCTCATCTCAGAAATATAGACAGATATTGAAGGTGAATATGGCAACAAAGATGAGGACAACAGTCCCAACAATGTAAATAGTGTAAATAATGACAATACCTCATCTCAAAACTGTAGACAGATATTGAAGGTGAATATGGCAACAAAGATGAGGACAACAGTCCCAACAATGTAAATAGTGTAAATAATGACAATACCTCATCTCAGAAATATAGACAGATATTTAAGGTGAATATGGCAACAAAGATGAGGACAACAGTCCCAACAATGTAAATAGTGTAAATAATGACAATACCTCATCTCAGAAATATAGACAGATATTGAAGGTGAATATGGCAACAAAGATGAGGACAACAGTCCAAACAATGTAAATAGTGTAAATAATTACAATACCTCATCTCAGAACTGTAGACAGATATTGAAGGTGAATATGGCAACAAAGATGAGGACAACAGTCCCAACAATGTAAATAGTGTAAATAATGACAATACCTCATCTCAGAAATATAGACAGATATTTAAGGTGAATATGGCAACAAAGATGAGGACAACAGTCCCAACAATGTAAATAGTGTAAATAATTACAATACCTCATCTCAGAAATATAGACAGATATTGAAGGTGAATATGGCAACAAAGATGAGGACAACAGTCCCAACAATGTAAATAGTGTAAATAATGACAATACCTCATCTCAGAACTGTAGACAGATATTGAAGGTGAATATGGCAACAAAGATGAGGACAACAGTCCCAACAATGTAAATATTGTAAATAATGACAATACCTCATCTCAGAAATATAGACAGATATTTAAGGTGAATATGGCAACAAAGATGAGGACAACAGTCCCAACAATGTAAATAGTGTAAATAATGACAATACCTCATCTCAGAAATATAGACAGATATTGAAGGTGAATATGGCAACAAAGATGAGGACAACAGTCCAAACAATGTAAATAGTGTAAATAATTACAATACCTCATCTCAGAACTGTAGACAGATATTGAAGGTGAATATGGCAACAAAGATGAGGACAACAGTCCCAACAATGTAAATAGTGTAAATAATGACAATACCTCATCTCAGATATATAGACAGATATTTAAGGTGAATATGGCAACAAAGATGAGGACAACAGTCCCAACAATGTAAATAGTGTAAATAATTACAATACCTCATCTCAGAAATATAGACAGATATTGAAGGTGAATATGGCAACAAAGATGAGGACAACAGTCCCAACAATGTAAATAGTGTAAATAATGACAATACCTCATCTCAGAACTGTAGACAGATATTGAAGGTGAATATGGCAGCAAAGATGAGGACAACAGTCCCAACAATGTAAATATTGTAAATAATGACAATACCTCATCTCAGAAATATAGACAGATATTTAAGGTGAATATGGCAACAAAGATGAGGACAACAGTCCCAACAATGTAAATAGTGTAAATAATGACAATACCTCATCTCAGAAATATAGACAGATATTTAAGGTGAATATGGCAACAAAGATGAGGACAACAGTCCAAACAATGTAAATAGTGTAAATAATTACAATACCTCATCTCAGAAATATAGACAGATATTGAAGGTGAATATGGCAACAAAGATAAGGATAATAGTCCGAACGATGTAAATAGTGTAAATAATTACAATATCTCATCTCAGAAATTTATGGTAACCTACGCTCAATGATGTCTCTTTCGAGATACACGCTTGGGCGATCTTGTCTCAAATATAAACACGACTGACAGGGCAAAAGACTTTCCTACAGTAGGTGGTTCACTGGGTTTGGAAGTTGTTCTATTGGTTATTACACTCTACTTGTACATTACGTCTTTTATGCGCGATAAACCTTTAGAACAATCGGTAATGGCTCTCCACAATACATGTCTTTTCTGTCATTTTACATTCTCTTTGTCCTTGTGACGATGTTCTGGTGGCAATCGGGTGTTTGACATACTCATTGTTTTTTCTAGTCTAGCTGACTTTGGCATTTCTTATATGCTATAAACTTAAGGGGCGGTTATGACTCTTCACAATTTCTTTTCACTTTGGTCCTTTAATAATCATCCCTTTTTTCCTTCTTATGTTGTGAAGAAGTTGGGGTGCCATCGGGTGTTTGACATTATTATTGCATCTTCATAGTCTAGGATGTAGGGTTATCTTTCAGAAATCGGGTTATGTATCTTTGGGTCTTTTTTGTCCATGCAACTCTAGTCTGGAGGTGGAGGTTGTCAGGTTCGGGTGTTGTTCGCTTTCTCGTTGTATATTAGATCTTGTATGAACTATAAACCTTCATGGTTCTTTTGTCATTATTACTTTGCAAAATTTTAAAAGGCAACTAGAAAGCCTTTGCTTCGGCCACCCAATAAGAAGAGACTAGCATGGGGAAGAGAGCACAAAAACTAAACATCAGAACAGTTCATTTGATGCACATATTATTGTGCAGTATTAAAAAGGTGTACTATTCTATTTCATTTAGAATTATCCACTTGGCTATAAATACTAAAATAGTATGAAATACATCATTTTTTTTAAAACTGGGGTGGCCTTATAATTATGGCCGGTAGGTATATATATCTCTAAACTTACTTATAAATGGAACTTTGTCTGTGTGTGTGTGTGTGTGTGTGTGTGTGTATGTGTGTGTGTGTGTCTGTGTGTCCGTAACCTATAGACTCCAAAACGGCAGAACCGATTTTCTTGAAAATTTACACAGTTGTACTATAAGCATCTGCGAGTGTTCTTAGCTAGATTTTGTGTCAAGGTACTCCCGATAAATATCGAAAATCGATAATCGAAAAGATCGGGTTATAGAAGGAGTGGTCCGATTTTAATCAAATTTGATACACTCATAGACAAAGACATAAGAAACGATATTCAGAAGTTTCAAGGTTGCAGTTCTTACAATGGTGCCGAAAATCGATAATATATATATATATATATATATATATATATATATATATATATATATAAAGGGCAAGATGTTTGTGTGTGTAGGTGTTTATCTGCCTGTATGTCAGTATTTTTTTCAGCCCTTTTGTTTTAGTTTTTGCTTCAGGTTTGGTTCTAAGTAGGTATAATTGTAGTTCTTAGTCTCAGTCATGATACCATTTACTCAGAGGACTTATTTAGCCTTCAAAATTCAGTTTACGACGAAAAAAACTTATTTGATATCGATACCCGGAAATCAAAATTTGACTTACATCTATTCATTTTTCTTTCAGTCTACGGTTTCGCTTTAACTGGAAACAGCTATTGCTTTTTAGTCTTTCGTGCCAACGTCCAAAGAGTCTGAACTCCAGGACCATGGATTAATTTTAAAGCTTTCATTACACCCGAGCAACGCCGTGTTATACTGCTAGTATATATATAATTTTGAACATAAATTCTAGAACGATTACGTACGGAGGTAAATTAATAATTCCATAGCCTAATAACGAAGACGAGTAACAAATTAGAAATATGGATATAAGAACATACTCTTTCTTGTGTCACATTTACTGGACTGAGGATTCATTATTATTTACATTGAGACTAATATCCTCATCTTTGTGTCTGAGCTCTAGGAACATGGATTAGTTTTAAAGCTTTCATTACATCCGAGCAACGCCGGTCTATCCTGCTAGTATATACATATATCTATATCTATATATATATATATATAAGTAAAATTATCCCATATTTTAGCGGCCATATATATGAAATCCACGCTTTGTGTTTTAAATAGTTTAGAGATGTACAAAATATCTAGAACTAAATGAGAAATAATCTAGAAAGGCGTTTAATTACAACAATCAGTTCGGTTTCCCGCTAATTAAGCACGTGACAAGTAAACATGGCGTGACTATCTGCTCTCTGCGCAGCCATACCGAGAACAAATGGAGAAAGGGTCTTTGGTTAAACGAACAATGAGGCTTCTCATTAATGGATTTAACGCCCTCACCTACATTGATTATTTAACCGCATAGTTAGTTGGTCTCTCACATTCTAAAGCCATTCACACCCAGAGATCAGTTCAGTGTCCTGGGATATTGGTATATTATTATGATTGACTGAATACAGGAAAAGAATGTGTTTTGAACTTTAAATGATTTAGCCTTAAGGCTTCAAATGACACACAGTCACGCTTAGTACAACAGAAGAATTAGTAAGTACACATGCTCATTAGAGAATAACTAGTTATACATTGTTTAGTTTCTGGAAGACATATTCCTTAATTTTACTTGTTAATAATCATTTTATAGTTTGTATTTTCTCTAAAACTCCTTCTTTTCAATGTATTCTCAGCATTCTTAGATAGATTTCATCCGAATTCTGAACGATTTAACTTGTATTCTTGTGTTACAAACCATACTTCTTCTTCTTCTTCTTCTTCTTCTTCTTCTTTGTGCCCTGTCCTTTCAGGATGTAGGCGATCATGGTTTTCCACATCTTCCTATCCCTGGTGTCTCTTAGCACGCTTCTCCTGTTACACCACGCAATCCCCGTTCTGTCATTCACTAGCTCAAGCCTATAAATCTAGAATATAAAGGAATACAAACTAGCATGGTCACAAAATGAGGGATCAGCTTATTTATTGATTATAATATAGAATTGATCCCCCATTTTATATCCACAATATTGTTTCTTTTATAAACAGTTGGCACATATATTTTTCTTCTATGTGCCATGTCCCTTCAGGACGTAGGCGATCATGGCTTTCCACATCTCCCTGTCCCTGGTGGCTCTTAGCACACTTTCTCCTGTTTCACCACCCAACCCCCGTTCTGTCATTCACCTGCTCAGACCCTTCAAATATGTTATCCGCTGCTTTCCACAGTTTCATTTTCCCTCTATCTGACCTGTTAGTGTCAGGTTCTCCAAGCCTTCCTTCCTCATTTCATGTCCAACAAACATTAGTTGTCTCTTCCTGATGCTTAATATTAAATTCTTGTTCGTTTCCATTCTTTCCAACACCTCGTCATTGCTCTCATGCTCGGTCCACGATATCCGCAGCATCCTTCTGTAGAATCAAATTTCAGTTGCTTCATATTTATTATCATCTTTGATGATATTGTCCAGCAATCACTGCCAAATTGAAAAACTGACATTACATAGCAATCTAGTACTCTTTTCTTTGTTTCTATTGAAAGCTTCCTATCTCTTAATACTTTACTCAGTTTCTGGAACGCGTCTTTGCCATGCTTAATAAAACACAAGAATTAGTAAGTACACATGCATAGCAGAGAATAAATAATTACTTATGCATTGCTTAGTTTCTTGAAGACATATTCCCAATCCGTCTCTCTTTTTGAATAATGGCAATACTTTCTTTATATTTTGTGTTTCCCATGAAACTCCTTAGTTATATACACTACTCCAGAAGACATGACATATTGGATAAAAATTGTTGGTTAGATCTAGTAAGTTGACCCCAAGCATTGTGAGTTCAGTATCTGGCTACAGATGTCACGAACAAATAACTTAGAGTGTTAAGTTAAAGGGAGACAAATACATTAAATTAGAAGTGAAATCGCACACGGAAAGAAAACGAAACACACTAGTAATTGATATAAAGATTTCGGTTCAAACTTTTTAGCACCTGAAGAGAACAAAAGCGTACAATGGCCGAAACGTCATTAACATGGCAATAAAGATGAGGAAAACAGTCCGAACAATGCAAATAATATAAATACTACCTCATCCCAGAAGCATGATAGAGAAAGAGTACAAAATTCGAAACGTCGTAAACATGGCAATAAAGATGAGGACAACAGTCCGAACAATGTAAATAATGTAAATACTACTCATCTCACAAGTATAATAGACAAAGCGTACAACGTCCGAAACGTCATAAACATGGCAATAAAGATGAGGACAACAGTCCGAACAATGTAAATAATGTAAATACTACCTCATGTCAGAAGTATAATAGACAAAGCGTACAATGGCCGAAACGTCGTAAACATGGCAATAAAGATGAGGACAACAGTCCGAACAATGAAAAAATGTAAATACTACCTCATCTCAGAAGTATAATAGACAAAGCGTACAATGGCCGAAACGTCGTAAACATGCCAATAAAGATGAGGACAACAGTCCGAACAATGAAAAAATGTAAATACTACCTCATGTCAGAAGTATAATAGACAAAGCGTACAATGGCCGAAACGTCGTCAACATGGCAATAAAGATGAGGATAACAGTCCGAACAATGTAAATAATGTAAATACTACCTCATCTCAGAAGTATAATAGACAAAGCGTACAACGGCCGAAACGTCGTAAACATGGCAATAAAGATGAGGACAACAGTCCGAACCATGTAAATAATGTAAATACTACCTCATGTCAGAAGTATAATAGACAAAGCGTACAATGGCCGAAACGTCATAAACATGGCAATAAAGATGAGGACAACAGTCCGAACAATGTAAATAATGTAAATACTACCTCATGTCAGAAGTATAATAGACAAAGCGTACAATGGCCGAAACGTCGTAAACATGGCAATAAAGATGAGGACAACAGTCCGAACAATGAAAAAATGTAAATACTACCTCATCTCAGAAGTATAATAGACAAAGCGTACAATGGCCGAAACGTCATAAACATGGCAATAAAGATGAGGACAACAATCCGAACAATGTAAATAATGTAAATACTACCTCATGTCAGTATAATAGACAAAGCGTACAACGGCCGAAACGTCGTAAACATGGCAATAAAGATGAGGACAACAGTCCGAACAATGAAAAAATGTAAATACTACCTCATGTCAAGTATAATAGACAAAGCGTACAATGGCCGAAACGTCATAAACATGGCAATAAAGATGAGGAGAACAGTCCGAACCATGTCATCGTCCTTAAATGCACTACCTCATCTCAGAAGTATAATAGACAAAGCGTACAATGGCCGAAACGTCATAAACATGGCAATAAAGATGAGGACAACAGTCCGAACAATGTAAATAATGTAAATACTACCTCATGTCAGAAGTATAATAGACAAAGCGTACAATGGCCGAAACGTCGTAAACATGGCAATAAAGATGAGGACAACAGTCCGAACAATGAAAAAAATGTAAATACTACCTCATGTCAGAAGTATAATAGACAAAGCGTACAATGGCCGAAACGTCGTCAACATGGCAATAAAGATGAGGACAACAGTCCGAACAATGTAAATAATGTAAATACTACCTCATCTCAGAAGTATAACAGACAAAGCGTACAATGGCCGAAACGTCGTAAACATGGCAATAAAGATGAGGACAACAGTCCGAACAATGTAAATAATGTAAATACTACCTCATCTCAGAAGTATAATAGACAAAGCGTACAATGGCCGAAACGTCGTCAACATGGCAATAAAGATGAGGACAACAGTCCGAACAATGTAAATAATGTAAATACTGCCTCATCTCAGAAGTATAACAGACAAAGCGTACAATGGCCGAAACGTCGTAAACATGGCAATAAGATAGGGACATGGTCGAACAATGTAAATAGTGTAAATACCTCATCTCAGAAGTATAATAGACAAAGCGTACAATGGCCGAAACGTCGTAAACATGGCAATAAAGATGAGGACAACAGTCCGAACAATGTAAGTAATGTAAATACTACCTCATCTCAGAAGTATAATAGACAAAGCGTACAATGGCCGAAACGTCGTAAACATGGCAATAAAGATGAGGACAACAGTCCAAACCATGTAAATAATGTAAATACTACCTCATGTCAGAAGTATAATAGACAAAGCGTACAATGGCCGAAACGTCATGAACATGGCAATAAAGATGAGGACAACAGTCCGAACAATATAATAATGTAAATACTACCTCATCTCAGAAGTATAATAGACAAAGCGTGCAATGGCGAAACATCGTAAACATGGCAATAAAGATGAGGACAACAGTCCAAACCATGTAAATAATGTAAATACTACCTCATGTCAGAAGTATAATAGACAAAGCGTACAACGGCCGAAACGTCATAAACATGGCAATAAAGATGAGATCAACAGTCCAAACCATGTAAATAATGTAAATACTACCTCATCTCAGAAGTATAATAGACAAAGCGTACAACGGCCGAAACGTCGTAAACATGGCAATAAAGATGAGGACAACAGTCCGAACAATGTAAATAATGTAAATACTACCTCATGTCAGAAGTATAATAGACAAAGCGTACAACGGCCAAAACGTCGTAAACATGGCAATAAAGATGAGGACAACAGTCCGAACAATGTAAATAATGTAAATACTACCTCATGTCAGAAGTATAATAGACAAAGCGTACAATGGCCGAAACGTCGTAAACATGGCAATAAAGATGAGGACAACAGTCCGAACCATGTAAATAATGTAAATACTACCTCATCTCAAAAGTATAATAGACAAAGCGTACAATGGCCGAAACGTCGTAAACATGGCAATAAAGATGAGGACAACAGTCCGAACCATGTAAATAGTAAATACTACCTCATCTCAGAAGTATAATAGACAAAGCGTACAATGGCCAACGTCGTAAACATGGCAATAAAGATGAGGACAACAGTCCGAACAATGTAAATAATGTAAATATACCTCATCTCAGAAGTATAATAGACAAAGCGTACAATGGCCGAAACGTCATAAACATGGCAATAAAGATGAGGACAACAGTCCGAACAATGTAAATAATGTAAATACTACCTCATGTCGAAGTATAATAGACAAAGCGTACAATGGCCGAAACGTCGTAAACATGGCAATAAAGATGAGGACAACAGTCCGAACAATGTAAATAATGTAAATACTACCTCCTCTCAGAAGTATAATAGACAAGCGTACAATGGCCGAAACGTCATAAACATGGCAATAAAGATGAGGACAACGGTCCGAACAATGTAAATAATGTAAATACTACCTCATCTCAGAAGTATAATAGACAAAGCGTACAATGGCGAAACGTCGTAAACATGGCAATAAAGATGAGGACAACGGTCCAGACAATGTAAATAATGTAAATACACCTCCATCTCAGAAGAATAATAGACAAAGCGTACAACGGCCGAAACGTCATAAACATGGCAATAAAGATGAGGACAACAGTCCGAACAATGTAAATAATGTAAATACTACCTCATCTCAGAAGTATAGACAAAGCGTACAATGGCCAAAACGTCATAAACATGGCAATAAAGATGAGGACAACAGTCCAGACTCGTCATCAATATAAATACTACCTCCTCTCAGAAGTATAATAGACAAAGCGTACAATGGCCGAAACGTCTTAAACATGGCAATAAAGATGAGGACAACAGTCCGAACAATGTAAATAATGTAAATACCACCTCATCTCAGAAGTATAATAGACAAAGCGTACAACGGCCGAAACGTCGTAAACATGGCAATAAAGATGAGGACAACAGTCCGAACAATGTAAATAATGTAAATACTACCTCATCTCAGAAGAATAATAGACAAAGCGTACAACGGCCGAAACGTCATAAACATGGCAATAAAGATGAGGACAACAGTCCGAACAATGTAAATAATGTAAATACTACCTCATCTCAGAAGTATAATAGACAAAGCGTACAATGGCCGAAACGTCGTAAACATGGCAATAAAGATGAGGACAACAGTCCGAACAATGTAAATAATGTAAATACTACCTCCTCTCAGAAGTATAATAGACAAAGCGTACAATGGCCGAAACGTCATAAACATGGCAATAAAGATGAGGACAACAGTCCGAACAATGTAAATAATGTAAATATTACCTCATCTCAGAAGTATAATAGACAAAGCGTACAATGGCCGAAACGTCGTAAACATGGCAATAAAGATGAGGACAACAATCCGAACAATGTAAATAATGTAAATACTACCTCATCTCTTATTTCCGAAATAAAGAAAAATGAAGTTTCAATTTGTTTTTGTTAATTTGTTTAATGTTTGTTTAGCTGCACCTTCATGGTTGTTTAATGGCGAATCTGTTTTGTACACTATTTTGCTATGGAGATAACAACTGCTTTACTTTTACTTTTACTAATTAATCCATAGATAGGGGAGATGTGGGTTCATACTTTTTGCAACATTATTTGCGCATAAGTTGATATAATTAATCGAACTGTAATTGGAACCTGTACTCCGATTAACAATTCCGATAGTCACAACACACACACACACACACACACACACACACACACACACACACATATATATATATATATATATATATATATATATATATGAATGTATATTCGGGCAGCAATATTTTTTAAACATGTTTCGTTTAAAACCATCGAGATGGAAGCTTTTACTAATACTGAATTTAATATATTGAGGAAGCAACGCCGGACTATACTGCTCGTATATATATATATATGGGTTTTAAAAATATTGAAAAAGAAAGCCTTGATCATAATGATGCCTTCATGGTTCTGCTGAGATAAGTGATTTATATACATATATATATATGTGTGTGTGTGTGTGTGTGTGTGTGTGTGTGTGTGTGTGTGTGTTTATATATAAAACTTGAGTCATACTACTAATGAAATAGTGCTAACTTATATATTAATAACAAATTAAGATTTATTTTCTTACCAGTTGCGCAAATTTGGGATTCATGCGAGTTTTTCAATCAACAAAAAAAAAAAAAAAGGAGAGATAGAGTGGCTAGACAAAAAATGAGAGAGAAATAGAGAGAAAGACAGAGAGAGTGACATTCGTGGTTCATTAGATTTACTAAAATTTCTAAAACATATATCCGAGGATATGGTGAGGGACTACAGTAGGTTCGATCTTTTGTGAAATGGTCTCCACAAAAGAAATGTCGTCAGGAATTACCTAGTAATTTAGTTGTGTTGTTTCAATACTTATTGTGAAAAAGGGAGAGAGAGAGAGAGAGCGAGAGAGAGAGAGAGAGAGAGAGAGAGATATGGTAGGGGAAACATAGGGAAAGAATTAAAGAGAATAAAAGAGAAAAACAGGGTGTAAGGGTGAGACCTATCTACCTGATTATCGTAATTCTCTTTTTTAACACCACAATGGGAATTACCGGATAGCCATCTTGTGTGGAATATTGATTACTTTACCTTGAACTGGACAACGAATAACCATTAGTCGTGGGTGGCAATTTAGCTGGCCTCTGACTCAAAGCAACAGGTATAAAAGCCGCGGACTTTTGGCTTCAGGTATCCAAACGAAACAAACAACAGTCGTTGCCTTTGCAAATTGTATTCTCCAACGAAGAAGGACAGAACCCACCAGCATGCCTAACTATACTCTCCACTACTTCAATGGCCGCGGCCGTGCCGAGATTCTCC
The DNA here is from genome assembly GCA_037127315.1 of Ascarosepion bandense. Classification (NCBI taxonomy): domain Eukaryota; kingdom Metazoa; phylum Mollusca; class Cephalopoda; order Sepiida; family Sepiidae; genus Ascarosepion; species Ascarosepion bandense. Next base: position 1,778,492 of record JBBBDQ010001031.1, on the reverse strand, counting down.
GTATGTTATTTCATATGGCCGGTGTCCAGTTTATGGATAAAAGGTACGAGTTCTCCGAATGGGACCGTTGCAGGAATGGTAAGTAAACGTTATTTTCTTAAAGCATATGGTCTTTTTTTTTAAACCAAAACTAATTACGGAGTTGGCACTGAAAGCTCAGAAAAATACATTTTAACACTTATTCCAGTTTAAAGCACTTGAAAATTATTCCAGCATAATTTTTAAAGCTAGATTAAATTCACTCAATTTAAGGCTTGAGAGCCACTCAATATAAGTTAACTGGTTATAAATAATGTAGTGTTGAATAGGTGAAATAGAATGCGGGTCTCATAGTCGGAAATACGAAGGAATATAAAAATCTGTTGACCTTGTGTTGAAAAAGCTAAGAAAAACCGAATGGAGATTTTCTAAGCGCAGCATAGATGTGGTACAAGGCCGAAAGTAAGGGACACCCAGTGAGGATAGAACTCACTACTCAACTGCAATGATTCTAGCAAGACAAGCTTCCTTACCATTACACCACCTCGAGGTGCAACTTACCGAATGTATACTAAAGGAATAAGAATGATTTAACGAACATATACTCTTGGAAATGGTATTAATCCCTATCTTCCCTCCAGTTATGGGTTAAATAACATGACAGATTGGGTTCTATAACCTTGGCTGGCAACCAATCTACCGCGGAAAGTAATGGCCCAAGCGTGTATCACGTATGACACTTAACTGACTGATTGATCGATTGCACCATCTGTCAGAACGCCATTCCCTGCTTGTAAGATTCAGTCAGTTAAGTGCCATACGTGAAACACGCTTGGGCGATCATGTCTCGAAAGAGCCATGACTGACTGGGCAGAACATTATCCCGCAGTAGGTTGCCATTGCTTTCTGCGGTAGACTGGTTGCCGACCAAGGCTATGGAACCCAATCTGTCCTGTTATTTAACTCATAGGTAAAGGGAAAAGAAATCTATTATATTATTGTTTAGTAATTAGTGGGGGATCGGTTTCCTATTGTTATGAAGTAATAAACTGATCCCCCACTTTATGATCAATATAAGCCTTAATCATTATTCCAACTATTATATTCAGTCAGTCAGTTAACTGCCATACGTGAAACACGCTTGGGCGATCATGTCTCGAAAGAGCCATGACAGACTGGGCAGAACATTATTCCGCAGTAGGTTGCCATTGCTTTCTGCGGTAGACTGAATGCTATCGAACCCAATCTGTCCTGTTATTTAACCCATAACTGGAAGGAAAAGATGGATTAATATCTTTCCCAATGGTATTTGCGCATAAGTGAATGCAATGAATTCAACTGGAATTCGAATTCGGCTCCCCGATTTCTCGTTCCGAGCCGATGTCCACTGCACCACAACGCACATCCAGCAAGATTATCAGACTCAAAAGATGAATCCCAAATAACATATAAATATATTATTAACATATTTCATTTTTTGATATAACTATGCGGTATGTGGTGCAGTGGATATCGGCTCGGAACCTTAAGAAAGGTATAAATCCGTTTTTTTCCTTCCACTGATGGGTTAAATAGAAGAACAGACGAGGTTCTATAGCCTTGGATGGCAACTAGTCTATTACAGATAGAAATGACAACCTACTGCAGAAAAATATCCTGTCCAGTCATTCGTGACTATTTCGAGATTTAATCGTCCAAGCCTCTATCCTATATCTATCTAAACTTATTTATAAATGTAACTTTGTCTGTGTGTGTGTCCGTTATCTATAGACTCCGAAACGGCTGAACCGATTTTCTTGAAAATTTACACAGTTGTACTATAAGCGTCTGCGAGTTTTCTTAGCTAGATTTTGTGTCGAGGTACCCCCGATAAATATCGAAAATCGATAATCGAAAAAATCGGGTTACAGAAGGAGTGGTTCGATTTTAATCAAATTTGATACACTCATAGACAAAGACATAAGAAACGACATTCAAAAGTTTCAAGGTTGCAGTTCTTACAACAGTGTAGAAAATCGATGATATATATAAATATAAAAGGCAAGATGTTTGTGTGTGTGTCTGTTTATCTGTCTGTATGTTCTTTATACAAATCCACAATTTTTATCCGATTCTCACCAAACTTCACACCAACATTCTTTAGGCTGAGTCTGAGCTCCAGGACCATGGATTAGTTTCAAAGCTTTCATTACACCCTAGCAACGCCGGGCTATACTGCTTGTAATACTTAACTGACATATACATTTAAATAGATTATATCTTTTCAGTAGTTTTTTTTCCTTGTTTTGAGAAAGAACATTCTGCAAATGCTTTAATTTTATTGTTTTTAAAGAAATATTTGTCAGATCTTTTTGTAAAACACTCCCGAATGAAATCTATACTCTTAACCTGTTCAGGTCAATCGCTCGCTGTTTACTCCTTTTAATTTATAGTTCACAACATTAATGCCCTTTAATATTTTTCCCAAGAAATACTAATTCAAAGATATTACTGAACAGAAAGTTGTGGAGATCCACGATCGCATATGCCAATAAAAAATATGTATTTAAAAAAACAAAAAAAACGCAATATTTTCTTTTCCAAATAAATCGCATCAATTCATAGATAATAAGGAAAATGAAGCTGTGGAGATCCATGAACAGTCACGTTATAAAAGGAAATGGTTTTTAAAACGTGAAAGAGGGCAACCGGTTATAGTAATCCCCAGATAATAAAGAAAATGAAATTGAAGAGGACCATGATCACCTACGTCCTTTTATATTAATGTGTTTTTCTTTTCTGTTGTAGATTTCCCTTGTATGTACCTGCCTTGTCTGGAGATGGACGGTGGCATGAGGATGCCAGAGACCATGGCCATTGCCAGGTACTTGTCCCGGGAATATGGTAAGTTTGATGAAATCTTTGAAAAGCTTGTCAATGATCGCATATAATACACAGTGTCCCAAAATTAATCAAGGGGTTTGAAAGTTTGATAACTGTTTATTAAAATTTTCCAGTTTTATTTCTAGTATTTCATAAAACAGGCGTCGGAAATTAAATACATCTTATGAACATACACAACTAATGAAAGTGTTTTAAGATCCTTCAGAAGGTAGCGGTGGGGAGTGACAAAAAAGGACTACAAATAAACTTTAAGAAAATTGAATGCATGGTGATCAGCAAAAGGTGCAACCCAAAATGCTAAATACAGGTGGGGGATACCTGAATCAAGCAAGTACAAAATTTTAAATACCTAGGAAGTGTTCTAACAGGTGATGGCAAGTGCGACACAGAGATCCGAAGGCGAATTGGCATGGCAAAGGACGAGTTCCAGAAGCTCAGTAAAGTACTAACACATAGGAAAATTTCACTAGAAACAAAGAAAAGAGTGCTGGATTGCTAAGTGATGTCAGTTCTTCAATACGGCAGTGAATGCTGGACAATATTATTGAAAATGAGGACAAAACTTGAAGCGGCGGAAATGTGGTTCTACAGAAGGATGCTGCGGATATCGTGGACTGAGCATGCAAGCTTTTCTGTTTATTGAACATTTTCACACCTAAATGAAAGTGTTTTCAGATCCTTAAGTAGCTCCTCCCTAATTTTGAAAATTTTCGGTTGTTTAAAAATTTTAGTCGAGCGTTCGTAAAAATCCATGATGTACTCTTAAAAACCGTTGGAAGATCAGTTATTAGGAATTGCATGAAGATACCTAAAGGCTGAAACCTAGGTTACGGGATTCTTCATTCTAAGATATATATAATGTTTATATTTACCTATAGATTTATAGTGCATGGCTGGTTACAGTCGTCGTGTGTATTTTAATAGGAAGTAATTAACCTATTGTTAGCATTACAATCTTATAATTCTATAACGTTAGTTTTCGTAATGTTCATCTGACGCAGACTTTTGGCAACTCACAATTTTCGTGTTATACAATTTCGGTATCTTACCGGAAAGTCAATGTATTACCGAATCTATCGAATAATACGCGATAATGCTGTAGAACACAGAGAACTGAACATCCATAATACAATGGAACACCGACATTTATAGCCACTAGGTGCCAGTAGAATAATCCATTCATAAGATACATTTGTTTCCAGGAGATCCGCGTTCGACCATACGTGTCGGTATCGACACTTTCTTTCGGAATAACAATTATCAACTTGATTATGGCATTATTGTACGATACATTTCACTTGGTAATACAGTTGCAATTCTTCAAGAAATGTAATTCAAGTTTGATAAAACAATCATGAATCGTGAATTTGTATATATTCTTTCATTCATTCTTACAATCTATCTATCTATCTATCTATCTGTCTATCTGTCTATCTATCTATCTATTCTTTCATTCATTCTTAAATCTATCTATCTATCTATCTATCTATCTATCTATCTATCTATCTATCTGTCTATCTGTCTATCTATCTATCTGTCTATCTATCTATTCTTTCATTCATTCTTACAATCTATCTATCTATCTATCTATCTATCTATCTATCTATCTATCTATCTATCTATCTATCTATCTATTCTTTCATTCATTCTTACAATCTATCTATCTATCTATCTATCTATCTATCTATCTATCTATCTATTCTTTATTCTTTCATTCATTCTTACAATCTATCTATCTATCTATCTATCTATCTATCTATCTATCTATCTATTCTTTCATTCATTCTTACAATCTATCTATCTATCTATCTATCTATCTATCTATCTATCTATCTATCTATCTATCTATCTATCTATCTTTATTCTTTCATTCATTCTTACAATCTATCTATCTATCTATCTATCTATCTATCTATCTATCTCATACCATTTCACTCATTCTTAAAGTCTATCTATCTATCTATCTATCTATCTATCTATCTATCTATCTATTCTCTCATTCATTCTTACAATCTATCTATCTATCTATCTATCTATCTATCTATCTATCTATCTATCTATCTATCTATATATTCTTTCATTCATTCTTACAATCTATCTATCTATCTATCTATCTATCTATCTATCTATCTATCTCATACCATTTCACTCATTCTTAAAGTCTATCTATCTATCTATCTATCTATCTATCTATCTATCTATCTATCTATCTATCTATCTATCTATCTATCTATCTATCTATTCTTTCATTCCTTCTTACAATCAATCAATCTATCTATCTATCTATCTATCTATCTATCTATCTATCTATCTATCTATCTCTTAACTAGTTAATTTCTAATACATATTTTTTTGAAATTGTTCTATTTCATTAGGCTTTTATCCAAGAAGCCCCATGGACATGATGAGGTGTGACTACATTGCTGACTGCTTCTATGAAATCATGCACGATTACATGAGGTACTTCCACTGGAAGAACGGACGCTTTAGGGTAAGTCAGTTGTATCAACATTTCCTATCAACATATTGCAACACACTATCTATAGAAATGGATAAGAAAAGAGGCTGTAGTCAAATGATCATTAAGACTAAAAGACATTAGCTAAGACGAGTGTCGAGTGGTTTGTAAATAATGACTGCTTCTATGAAATCATGAACTATTACATGAGGTACTACCACTGGAAGAATGGTCGCTTCAGGGTGAGTCAGTTATTTCAAATCTGCTCAACCTGTCATATCTAGATATTTCAACACACTATCTATAGAAATGGATAAGTAAAATGATCATTAAGACGAAAAGACATTGGCTAAGACGAGTGTCGAGTGGTTTGTAAATAATGACTGCTTCTATGAAATCATGAACTATTACATGAGGTACTACCACTGGAAGAATGGTCGCTTCAGGGTGAGTCAGTTATTTCAAATCTGCTCAACCTGTCATATCTAGATATTTCAACACACTATCTATAGAAATGGATAAGTAAAATGATCATTAAGACGAAAAGACATTGGCTAAGACGAGTGTCGAGTGGTTTGTAAATAATGACTGCTTCTATGAAATCATGAACTATTACATGAGGTACTACCACTGGAAGAATGGTCGCTTCAGGGTGAGTCAGTTATTTCAAATCTGCTCAACCTGTCATATCTAGATATTTCAACACACTATCTATAGAAATGGATAAGTAAAATGATCATTAAGACGAAAAGACATTGGCTAAGACGAGTGTCGAGTGGTTTGTAAATAATGACTGCTTCTATGAAATCATGAACTATTACATGAGGTACTACCACTGGAAGAATGGTCGCTTCAGGGTGAGTCAGTTATTTCAAATCTGCTCAACCTGTCATATCTAGATATTTCAACACACTATCTATAGAAATGGATAAGTAAAATGATCATTAAGACGAAAAGACATTGGCTAAGACGAGTGTCGAGTGGTTTGTAAATAATGACTGCTTCTATGAAATCATGAACTATTACATGAGGTACTACCACTGGAAGAATGGTCGCTTCAGGGTGAGTCAGTTATTTCAAATCTGCTCAACCTGTCATATCTAGATATTTCAACACACTATCTATAGAAATGGATAAGTAAAATGATCATTAAGACTAAAAGACATTGGCTAAGACGAGTGTCGAGTGCTTTGTAAATAATGACTGATTCCATTAAATTATGCATGATTACAATGAATACTAGCACCTGTTGAAATACTTAAATTCAACCACTTTCTACTCCAACAGATTGCTTTTCTCAATATTTTCAGAATCAACATTAAAGAATTATATCGTATTTAAATTGTGTATTTAAATTTTACTCCTTTTAAATATTGTAAATTTTGTTTAATAGGTTTTTGATTTTTTTTTTATGTTGTAAAGTTTTGTTGGTTGTGTGAATCGTGGATATCTGAAACCTTGGTTGTGATTCCGCGGATGGAAAGTGCATAAAAACGGGTTGACTCAAAATTTTAAGTGAAATTCGATATACGGGGGCCTGTGGATTGTGAATTTGGTACGAAGTCCCAAGTCATCGTGACCGAGGGTTTCGTCGTTCTGGCCTTCTTCAGACTGTTGTGCACGCTAGATAAAGCGTCTTTCTCTCATAAATTGTAACTAAGGTCCACACCCCATGGGCTCTGCAAGTGAACAAACACAAATGTGCCTGAGCAGCTGTCTCCAACGGGGATTAGCTAGCCGATCTACTAGACACGTATACTTGCATCGTACCTCAAACTTTTATTTTATTTTACTCCTTTTAATTATTGTAAATTTTGTTTAATAAGTTTTTGATTTTTTTTATGTCATAAAGTCTTGTTAGTTGTGTTAATCGTGAATAGCTAAAACATTGGTTGTGATTCCTAGGGCAGCATTTGATAGTGATGTTAGTACGAAGTCACAAGTCATCGTGACCGAGGTTTTGGGCGTTCTGGCCTGTTTTGCACGTTAGATAACACGGTCTTCCTCATAAATTGTGGCTATGGTCTGCTCCGCATGGGCTCTGCAAATGATCAAACAAAAATGTGCCTGAGCAGATGTCTGCGATTGGGATTAGCTAGCCGATCTACTAGACACGTATATTTGCATAGGAGTGGTCAGCTATACGTATACTGATATATGTGTCCGAATTGTTAGAACATTAGTATTTCTGATTGGAATTCGGGTTCGAATCTCGCTAGTACGAGTTTTGCTGAGAGTGAAACTGATTGGAAGTCGTTGATAGTGATCTTGACCGAGGGTCTGAGTGTACTGAATTTGTGATCACGCCAGGATATACTTGTTACCTCAGAAAGTTTAACTAAATCACGTTAACCTTACATTGAAGAACAGGTACACCTTGGGTTCATGTAACCTCTAGGACCTCCGAAGTTCCTCAGCACTTGTTCCAATCAACTGTTTACCATTCACAGACAGAATACATTACTTCAAAACGAAAAGAAAGAAACAAGCATCCAGCCGCTAATTATATTGCCGACTGCTGGGCATCTTTTGATTTACTGTCAGGTCATGGTTACTATATAAAAGAGTTGTCATTCCATTCTCTACCTGAGCACCAACTTTTACCATTTCTTCAGAGCAAGTGACAATTCCAATTATCCATGGTTGATTATCTTCTTTTCTACTGGTCAGGGTTGATTAGCCACAATTTCGATGAAGCTGGGTTGGTTAAAAATCTGATGCATGTGCAGTGTGCATGAGGTTGCAATATGGGGAAATATTTGTACAAGTATTGTGAAAAAAAAACAATCAGTCTTTGAGCATCTGCTTGTTTTTCTGACTGTCTATGAATTGCTAGATATAGCGGTTCGTGACTAAAGGGGTCTGTAACCCTAAAAGGGCTAAAAACTAACGGATGAGCATACTTAGAAACGAGTACCAATTTTGTTGCCACCTTTTTGTGAATTTACGGCACATTTTTCAGGATGTGCGTTATGGTGCATTGGATATTGGCTCGGAACGAGAAATCGGGGCGCCGAGTTCGAATTCCAGCTGATTTCATTGCATTCACTTACGCGCAAACACCCTTGGGAAAGATATTAATCCAACTCTTACTTCCAGTTATGGGTTAAATAACAGGACAGATTGGGTTCGATAGCATTCAGTCTACCGCAGAAAGCAATGGCAACCTACTGCGGAATAATGTTCTGCCCAGTCTGTCATGGCTCTTTCGAGACATGATCGCCCAAGCGTGTTTCACGTATGGCAGTTAACTGACTGACTGAATATAATAGTTGGAATAATGATTAAGGCTTATATTGCTCATAAAGTGGGGGATCAGTTTATTACTTCATAACAATAGGAAACCGATCCCCCACTAATTACTAAACAATAATATAATAGATTTCTTTTCCCTTGGGAAAGGTATTAATCCATCTTCCAGTTGTGGGTTAAATAACAGGACAGATTGGGTTCTATAGATTGGTCGACAACCAGTCTACCGCAGAAAGCAATGGCAACCTACTGTGGGATAGTCTTCTGCCCAGTCAGTCATGCCTCTTTTGAGACATGATCACCCAAGCGTGTTTCACGTATGGCACTTGACTGACTGAATCTTTCAGGCATTGGCTTTTTTTTTATTTTCAGGACGGGATCATGCAATTCTCTTATTTCCGGTATTTCTGTCTCTCTTTCTAATAATATATTTATATATTCCAGTACAACATGATGGACAGTGGCATGATGAGCTCCGGCATGGGATCTGGAATGGTCTCTGGTATGGGATCTGGAATGGGATGCGGCGATATGATGTCTTCTAATTATGATGTAAGTACCAAAGTATATCTATCCAAATTTCGAAGAATCAATCTCAGTTTATAATCATGAAAATTACCATCGTTTTTAGAGTGGGTAAGACGCTCGGACCACTAATCAAAATTTACTCCCAAAGAAGACAAAGCGACCTCGGCCTCACACGACAACTGAGGTACAATTGCGTTGCAAACCCAATAAATAAACTAGTAAATAAAACGTTTCTTGTTTACAGAGCAGAAAATAACAATTTATTCATTTCTAATTATGATGTAAGTACCAAGTACAAAAGTATATAATTGAGCAAGTTGTAACACAAGGGCGGTTTTTAGAGTGGGTAAGACGCTCGGATTACAGGTCAAAAGTATACCCAGTCTACGATGTCGCAGTAACTGAATAAAGAACTTAACTAAGCATGTCAAGTCTGGTCTGACCACGTCTAAGATTGTATTACTTGGGTCCCACAAGTGACAGCTCATTTCGTTAGTCAGGTGGGGTGACGGAACATCCCAAAGAAACCAAAGCGACCTCGGAATGAAACGACCACTGAGGTACAACTGCGTCGCAAACCCAATAAATAGACTAGGAAATAAAACATTTCTTGTTTAAGGAGCAGAAAATAACAATTTATTCATTTCTAATTTATATTTCCCCAGAACTACATGTATTGGAGATACATGAACACCTTCAACAGGATTATGCCCTTCATGGAGAGGACTCTGTGCATGCGCAATGGAGGAAGCAACTTCTTCATGGGAGACATGGTAAGCTTTATAAACTTTCAAATTGTATTTAAACCGTTTCTTTCACAACAATAATTTTTATGGTGTTAGAAAACAAAACAAAACATGACTAGATTGTCAAAACATTTTTAATAGTTTTAAGGATGGAAATTTTTTTAAGCGTAGCTTAGATGTGGCACAAGGCTGAAAGTATGGGGCACATCTAAGGATCGAACTCACTAATCAATTGTAATGATTCTAGCGAGACAAGCTTGCTAACCATTACATAACTTCGAGGTTCCCCGTGAGTTTAAAGATGACAAATTGTCATTTAAGAAAGCGACTTAAATATACTTCTATCTGTTGCTGATGATATTACTTAAAAATAAAATTGATTTATTTATTTACGACTTATCAACATTTTGAAAGTTATTTAAATCCAGAAAATATTTTAAAATTCTTTGAGATAATAATGTCTTCGTGATACAAGTCTTACTATTGAATCACTAGCTGGAGAGAGAGAGTAGGTGGATTCATATCTTTCCCAAAGTATTTTGAAGCGTAAGAGAATATAATGAACACGACTGGATATAGAACTCGGCTCTCCAATTAACAATCCCGAACCATCATTTCACCTCCGCGTATCTAAGCTTAGACCACATAGTATTCTCAAGCAATCGACTATCTACACCTTGAGTCATGGTACTTATGTGTGAAAAATAATATCGTCCAAATGTCCGACAAGGCTCCGGCGGCACACCACTCGTTGGTCAAAATTTTTGATAACATCTTCTCGATCTCACCAATATACCTTATAATCTCATCCTTAAGCTGTTGTATTCTTGTTAATTCCTTGGCATTTGAGATGATCCCAAAGAAAGAAATCTAAAGGCGTCAAGTCGAACGATTGTGGTGGTCAATTGACATCACTGTTTCGAGAGATGAGGCGATATATGAACTTCTCTTGTTCGAACGTCTAGTTTCGTAATCGGTTTTGATATTTTTAACACGTTGTTCGACTGTTAATCTTCCCATGGTGGGAATGACCAAACACTGTATTTGTTAAATTTGGATCATTTTATTTGAGTCATAACAATTATGTGTGAAAAATATTATCGCCTAATTTTCTGCTAAGGCTTTGGTGGTGCACCTCCACTCGAT
>JBBBDQ010001031.1:1522500-1762500 GCA_037127315.1 Ascarosepion bandense | reverse complement strand
TAGGGTTAATCTTTATCTTCTCATCCTATCCTCATAAATTGCCTATTATGGTTCAAGCATCTACGATGTAAACTATTATTATTCCACTATAGCCGCTTCTTCCCTCGAACCACTTCGCTGTGGAACCGACTCCCAAGTGGATGTTTCCCTGATCACTACAATCTTAACCTGTGTTAGTTTAGGGTTAATCTTTATCTTCTCCTCCTCTCTGCATAATCTGCCTCTTACTGTTTAATCATCTACGATGTAAACAATTATTATTCCACTTTAGTCTTTTCTTTCCACGAACCACTGCCCTGTCAAACCGACTCCCAAGAGGATACTTCCTTGATCACTACAATCTTATTTTCTTCAAGTCTAGAGTTCACCGCTATTTTTCCCTTCCATCCTTATAAACTTTGTCTTACTCTGTAAACATTTACTATGAAAGCAATTAATATTTCACTCTTTTTAAGTCAAGGATTAACCATTTCTTCCCTACATGTTCTACTACCATAATGCAAATCCCTATCTAGAGTGGCTCTCCAGGCTTGTTTTAGAAGAATATCATTGTTAGAATAATGTGCAAATTTCGAAAATATATGTCCTTAGTGGTATAATTGGCACAGGGTGATAACTGTAATATAGCAATCTGACCCACCCGAGGAAGATTGATGCAATCGATGGTGTTTCCCGTCGGTGAAGGGGTCGGCGAACGACAAGACAGGTGTTTGAGAAATACATCCTGTCGGGGCCTGGAGCGGATGTCGCAGGGTTATGAGTCGGGCTCGTTTGACCTTATTTCCGACAGCGGCGGAAATGACTACGGAGGCAAACAGAACAGGTGTCTCTTGGAATTAGGTGGGCGTTGCGTGGGCGAGGCAAAACCGGAAGGAAAAGTCCCGGTTCTAGAAGACTATAAAAAGACCTCGACACACGGATTCGCCAGCAGAGAACGGCCAGTGGAAGCAGAGAGACACCACAGGCAAGACTACACTCCCGTCGACCCATTCTATGTGCGCTCTTACTCTTCCATTCTCTGTTCCCCACGGGTTCGTCGTCAGGAATAAAAATATAACCTTATATTTTTATATATGCGTGTTCTCGTTGTTTGTCGTCGTACGGCGATATATAACATAACAAATGTTTGCTGAAAAGTTTTCAGCTTAAACTATGTGAGAATTATCTTTTTATTTTTATTTTAATCATTTCACCTCAAGCAAGGCACTTCACTACCACTGTTGCGCAGGGGGTTACATAGAGGAAAGTGATGAGAAAGAGTGGTTAGGGGGTTACATAGGGGAAAGGGAGGAGAAAGAGTGGTTAGGGGGTTACATAGGGGAACGTTTTGAGAAAGAGTGTTTAGGGGGCTATATAGGGGAAAATGATGAGAAAGAGTGGTTAGGGGGTTACATAGGGGAAAGTGATGAGAAAGAGTGGTTAGGGGGTTACATAGGGGAAAGTGATGAGAAAGAGTGGTTAGGGGGTTATATAGGGGCAAATGATGAGAAAGAGTGGTTAGGGGGTTACATAGGGGAAGGTGATGAGAAAGAGTGGTTAGGGGGTTACATAGGGGAAGGTGATGAGAAAGAGTGGTTAGGGGGTTACTTAGGGAAAGTGATGAGAAATATTGGTTAGGGGGTTACATAGGGGAAAGTGATGAGAAATATTGGTTAGGGGGTTACATAGGGGAAAGGGATGAGAAAGAGTGGTTAGGGGGTTACATAGGTGAAAGGGATGAGAAAGAGTGGTTAGGGTGTTACATAGGGGAAAGTGATGAGGAAGATTGGTTAGCGGGTTACTTAGGGGAAAGGGATGAGAAAGAGTGGTTAGGGGGTTACATAGGTGAAAGGTATGAGAAAGCGTGGTTGGGGGTTACATAGGGGAAAGTGATGAGAAAGAGTGGTTAGATATAGGAAATGTCAGAAGGAGGGTGATAGACCGGTAAGGATACCGAGGATGAGGGTTGCGTAGAAGGGAAGGGTGTTTGAGAGAATGGGTGCGACTTAGTGTCTTAGGAGGTGTCTATTGACCTTACATTTAAACTCCTGGAGATTGTAGCTGTCGGGGAAGCAAGCATGTGGAAGGGAATTCCACAGGCGGGAAGTGCGAGAAAAGAAGCTGTTGGAGTAGAAATTGCGGTTACATCTCATCTGTTTCACTGTAAAAGGGTGGGACCAAGTTGCCAATCTAGTATCTCGTTCAAATTCATACCTAGGAGGCACTATCTAAACCCTTAAAACGAACATGTTTTTTAAATAGTGGCACAACAGTTCAAAACATTTCGCATTTTATACCAGAAGTTTTTTTTTCATTCCTAGAACCATCTACAGCTTTCTTTAAAGCAAAACCCAATAAAATCAACACCATTTAATGTCTACGATCAAAGTGTAGAATCTGTTCTCATCAAGTGAATCTAATTCTCTACATTAACTCTTCCTTTTTTCTTTCATTAATTTTTCTCACTGAAATCAAGTAGTGTTTTTCAACTCTTTCCACGCGACCATAACGGAATATTTTAGTATATTTATATATGGTATTGGCAGGGCGTAACGGTCGTGTGACCTAAAGCGGCGAGTGAGTAATAGTTTAAACAAAATTAGTTTTAACCCCAAAAATATTTCACTGTTCTCCTGTTTTAATTTTTTCATGAATCTTAATTCTTCAATTATTGAAATAGGTCATGGGGAGTTCTACAACGATAAGCTCTTCATAGAAATCATATCATTAAATATTTGAGCTTTAACAAAATACTACAATGAAAATAATGAATATTAATGCTGGTCATTATTTTAAGAAGTAAGTGGGTACAAATGAATAAGTTTAAAATTAACAACTTTTTTCTATTTCACGTTTAATTATTCTATCCTTCCGTCCTTTTCTGTTTTGCTGAAACCATGTAGCGCCTCACGTATGTTTCGCCTTTCCACGAGATCAAAACGTTCATTATTTATGAGGTATTGGCAGGGCGTAACGGTCGTGCGAGTTAGCGAAGTGAGTGACAAGCACAATTAAATCATGACTGTTGAAATCTCTCCTGATTTTGTTTCCCAAGTATAGCATCTTCCAACCATGTCTAACAAACATTGAACAGCTCCCGAAAAGGGAGTTTCGAATTCATAGTTTTCTTTCTCCTAGATTAGTTACCATCCACGTTCAATTTGAAAAAAGAATGAGAGAGAAGCTCTGCTGGTTGTTTTCATTTCCATATTGCTTCAGGACGTAGGCGATCATGACTCTTGACAGCTTCATTTTCTGTGAATTGACATGGATTATTGGGAAATATTAGTTTGTCCCAAAAGTTCGTAAATACTTGCAAAAAATTAAAATTTTACTCGCCAAGTAATCTAAGGTTACCAGAAAACACATGCAAAAAATTGACATTTTAGTTGTCAAAACAACAAAAATTATTGCTCAAAATAAAGACCATCATTTTCCAAGACTTTCTGCCATCGATCTGCAAGCTTTCACATCTGGTCAAAGTACCATTCAGCCGGCTTCGAATCAAAGAATTCTTGACACGCTTCCTCGACTTCATCAAACGAGTCGAATGGGTGGCCCTTCAGAAATTGTTGCATTGAGCGGAAAAGTCCGTAATCTGATGGAGCACAGTCAGGATTGTAGGCTGGATGTGGCAGAACCTCAACGCCTTCCAGCTCTTCAAACTTGTCTTTGGTCTTCCTGGCGGTGTGTTGCTTGGCATTGTCTTGCTGCATCAAAGCGCGCTTTCGGTTGATCAGAGCCGGGTACATTTGCTTCAATTTTTCGTAGACCCGCTCAAGTTGCTGACAGTAAAGTTCAGCACTGATGGCACGACCATTCGGAACCAACTCAAAATGCACGATTCCTTCAAAGTTCCATCAAACGCATAACATGACTTTCTTGCCAAATCGATCTTGTTTTGGAACCAACGGTGTCTCTTGCCCTTTCTGAACCGATCGCTTGTCTCGATTGTGCTGAACCAGATAGACCCATTTCGCAAGTGTTTACGAACTTTTGGGACAACCTAATAGTAATAATTTTCCATTCATTTCCTCATGGTTTTTTGCAATTTACAGCCATGTCATATTAAACACAGGTTGTCGTACCATCACCAAAGGTAAGCAACATCGAGTTCGGTCAGTATCTATATCGGTGACCACTTGGAATTACCAGGTGCTGTAAATTTTTAGGAGGAGTAACGAATAACAGTTTCGGACATTGTATGCTTTGTCTATTATACTTCTGAGATGAGGTAGTATTTACATTATTTAAATTGTTCGGACTGTTGTCCTCATCTTTTTTGCCATATTCCCGACGTTTCGGCCGTTTTATGCTTTGTATATTATATAGATACCTTCAATATTTCGGCACAAATTTTTGTTACCAAAGTTTAAAATGAAATTTTAAAATGAAAAACATTTTTGAAGATTTCATTTTAGATTTAATTAAAAGCTTAATTATTAAATTTATTATTTCCATTAAGTAGAAAAGTTATGGTGTATTTCAGAGAGAAAATATATAGATTGGAATGTCACATTTAATTTGGATTTCTTAAAATTTTCTCAAAAGCGGTCATTTTCTTAATTTTAAGAAATTTGTAAACAAAGAAAAATTCATCGATTTAAAAAAGATTTCAAAAGATTTCTAACACTTTATTTTCGTAAAATTACAAAATTGAATGTTATATTAATCTGATTTTAAAGAAATATTACTTACTTAGAGTATAAAAATATAATATACAAACAATTATTAACGATTAGTCATGTTCATCTGATCGGACGTTTGACGGACTGTTAAATAACGAAGCTATAAATAACCATAAATGAGGATTTTCATAAATCTAAGTAAAAGGAAAAATCTATTAAATTAAGTAACCTTTTCTTAATAATAGCAATTTCAGTCTACCGTAAAATAAAATATGTTAGAAAAAAGATACCATAACTACTTTTATTAATCTTTGCAATTTTGGACTCGTAAATTTCGTTTCCAATTAATTACTAAATCACATCGAATAGAATTTTACGCAATTTTAAACTATTATATTTTAAATGTAAGAAAAAAATGAAATAAATGATTGTAAAAATGCATTATTCATCAGAAAAATTTTATTTCTTCAGACAATAATGTCCTTAATATTAATTATTTACAAAAACAATTAAAATCTTTTCCAATTAAGTAATTTTTCTGGACTAATTATTTTTTCAATTCAGAGCAGATTTTCAGTTAAATAGTACAAATTTAAAAAAAAAGTACGTGATATACAATCTCCAATGACTCCTACATTTAACAAAAAATATTTTCAATAAATAGGAAGGTTCTGTGTAAAATTTCATGAAATTAAATCGGTGGGGTAACATATTTAAAAAAAATTACCACAATTTTCTAAAAAAAACATGTTAGAAATAAATTCATTCATTTGTGAATATGCCCTGAAAATTTCATTAAAATTGGACAATTATTGGATTTTTACAAGGATTCCCAAATAAATATGTTTTCAACGGAAAACAAGCGCAAAACGGAAAAAGTTAAAAGTTAGCAACGGCAATTACGTAAACAATTCAAGATTTTAACCAAAATTTCGAACATGTTAAAAAATTTGAAAAGATAAGTAAAAAATTCTTTGGTCTTTCATTTTAAAAATAACATCAATATTTTAATGATAAAACATTATTTTCTTTAAGATTGTGGCCATTTTCATTACGCTATGCTGTTTTCCCACGAAATAGTGAAGGTACCTCATATTACACTGCTGAGATGAGGTAATATTTACATTATTTACATTGTTCGGACTGTTGTCCTCATCTTTATTGCCATGTTTATGACGTTTCGGCCATTGTACGCTTTGTCTATTATACTTCTGAGATGAGGTAGTATTTACATTATTTACATTGTTCGGACTCTTGTCCTCATCTTTATTGCCATGTTTATGACGTTTCGGCCATTGTACGCTTTGTCTATTATACTTCTGAGATGAGGTAGTATTTACATTATTTACATTGTTCGGACTGTTGTCCTCATCTTTATTGCCATGTTTATGACTTTTCGGCCGTTGTACGCTTTGTCTATTATACTTCTGAGATGAGGTAGTATTTACATTATTTACATTGTTCGGACTGTTGTCCTCATCTTTAATGCCATGTTTATGACGTTTCGGCCGTTGTACGCTTTGTCTATTATACTTCTGAGATGAGGTAGTATTTACATTATTCACATTGTTTGGACTCTTGTCCTCATCTTTATTGCCATGTTTATGAGGTTTCGGCCATTGTACGCTTTGTCTATTATACTTCTGAGATGAGGTAGTATTTACATTATTTACATTGTTCGGGCTGTTGTCCTCATCTTTATTGCCATGTTTATGACGTTTCGGCCGTTGTACGTTTTGTCTATTATACTTCTGAGATGAGGTAGTATTTACATTATTTACATTGTTCGGGCTGTTGTCCTCATCTTTATTGCCTTGTTTACGACGTTTCGGCCGTTGTACGCTTTGTCTATTATACTTCAGAGATGAGGTAGTATTTACATTATTTACATTGTTCGGTCTGTTGTCCTCATCTTTATTGTCATGTTTATGACGTTTCGGCCGTTGTACGCTTTGTGTATTATACTTCTGAGATGAGGTAGTATTTACATTATTTACATTGTTCGGACTGTTGTCCTCATCTTTATTGCCATGTTTATGACGTTTCGGCCGTTGTACGCTTTGTCTATTATACTTCTGAGATGAGGTAGTATTTACATTATTTACATTGTTCGGGCTGTTGTCCTCATCTTTATTGCCATGTTTATGACGTTTCGGCCGTTGTACGCTTTGTCTATTATACTTCTGAGATGAGGTAGTATTTACATTATTTACATTGTTCGGACTGTTGTCCTCATCTTTATTGCCATGTTTATGACGTTTCGGCCGTTGTACGCTTTGTCTATTATACTTCTGAGATGAAGTAGTATTTACATTATTTACATTGTTCGGACTGTTGTCCTCATCTTTATTGCCATGTTTACGACGTTTCGGACGTTGTACCTTTGTCTATTATGCATTTTGAGATGAGGTAGTATTTACATTATTTACATTGTTCGGACTGTTGTCCTCATCTTTATTGCCATGTTTATGACGTTTCGGCCGTTGTACGCTTCGCTCATTATACTTGAGATGAGTGTAGTATTTACATTATTTAGCATTGTTCGGACTGTTGTCCCCATTCTTTATTGCCATGTTTATGACGTTTCGGCCGTTGTACGCTTTGTCTATTATACTTCTGAGACAGTGGTATTTACATTATTTACATTGTTCGGACTGGCATGTCCCTATCTTTATTGCCATGTTTATGGCTGTCAGCCGTTGTACGCTTTGTCTATTATACTTCTGAGATGAGGTAGTATTTACATTATTGGCATTGTTCATTATTAACTTTCATCTTTATTGCCATGTCAGTGATGTTTCGCCGTTGTATGCTTTGCTCATTATACTTCATATTATGCATTTATTTATTTATTGTTCTGGCTGTTGTCCTCATCTTTATTGCCATGCTTTATGACGTTTACACAAGCAAGGCTTATTTCATTATAATTTTACATGAGGTAGTATTTACATTATTACATTGTTCGGACTGTTGTCCTCATCTTTATTGCCATGTTTATGACGTTTCGGCTGTTGTACGCTTTGTTCACACTTCTTGAGATGAGGTATTTATATTATTTACATTGTTCGGACTGTTGTCCTCATCTTTATTTGGCGTTTTGTGACGTTCTTCAAACAATAGCTTTGTCTTGCTTATACTTCAGGATGAGGCAGGTCAATATTTATATCGTTCTGGGCTGTTGTCCGCCATCTTTATTGCGTTTTGTATGATGTTTACAGCCGTTGGCATGCTTTGTCTATTATACTTGAGATGAGGTAGCATTACAATATTTACATTGTTCGGACTGTTGTCCTCATCTTTATTGCCATGTTTATGACGTTATTTCGTCAGTTGTACGCTTTGTCTATTATACTTCTGAGATGAGGTAGTATTTACATTATTTACATTGTTCGGACTGTTGTCCTCATCTTCTTTATTGCCATGTTTATGACGTTTCGGCCGTTGTACGTTTTCTTTGTCTATTATACTTCTGAGATGAGGTATATTTATATTATTTATTGCCCGACTGTTGTCCTCATCTTTAATATGTTTATGACGTTTCGGCCGTTGTACGCTTTGTCTATTATACTTCTGAGATGGTATTTACATTATTTACATTGTTCGGGCTGTTGTCCTCTATCTTTATTGCCATGTTTATGACGTTTCGGCTGCTGTACGCTTTGTCTATTATACTTCTGAGATGAGTGGTAGTATTTACATTGTTTACATTAGCCCAATTGTCCTCATCTTTATTGCCATGTTTATGACGTTTCGTTTATGGTGCGCTTGGCTCATTATACTTGAGATGAGGTAGTATTTACATTATTTACATTTATCGGACTGTTGTCCTCATCTTTGGGTATTATTACCATGGTCATGATGCTCTTGGCCGTTGTACGCTTTGTCTATTATACTCAGGATGGAGGCAGGTCATATCATTTACATTGTTCGGGCTGTTGTCCCCATCTTTATTGCCATGTTTATGACGTTTCGCTTGTTGCAGCTTTTAGTCTATTATACTTCTGAGATGAGGTAGTATTTACATTATTTACATTGTCTGGACTGTTGTCCTCATCTTTATTGGCCATGTTTATGACGTTTCCGGCCGTTGTACGCTTTGTTCGCTGGCATTTCTGAGATGAGGCATTTTTGACATTATTTACATTGTTCGGGCTGTTGTCCTCATCTTTATTGCCATGTTTATGACGTGTTTCAGCCGTTGTACGCTTTGTCTATTATACTTGAGACGAGGTAGTATTTACATTATTTACATTGTTCGGGCTGTTGTCCTCGATTTTTATTGCCATGTTTATGACGTTTCGGCCGTTGTTGTATTGACTACTATACTTTCGAGACGAGGTATTTACATTATTTCATTGTTCGGACTGTTGTCCTCATCTTTACTGCTGCGTTTATGAGAGTCGCTCGGCCGTTGTACGCTATTCTATTGAGTACTTGGAGATGAGGTAGTATTTACATTATTTACATTGTTCACGTGTTATCCTCATTCTATTGCCATGTTTATGACGTTTCCGCCAGCTTTGTCTATTATACTTCTGAGATGAGTAGTATTTACATTATTTACATTGTTTTGACCGTTGTCCTCATCTTTATTGCCATGTTTACACGTTTCGGCCGTTGTACGCTTTGTCTATTATACTTCTGAGATGAGGTAGTATTTACATTATTTACATTAATTGGACCGTTGTCCCCATTCCTATTGCCATGTTTATGATTAAGCCAGCCGTTGTACGCTTTGTCTATTATGGTCAAGATGAGGTACATTACGCTTATTTACATTGTTCGGGCTGTTGTCCTCATCTTTATTGCCATGTTTATGATTGTTTCTAAAGCCGTTGTACGCTTTCATCTATTATACTTCTGAGATGAGGTAGTATTTTTATATTATTTACATTGTTCGGACTGTTGCCTCATCTTTATTGCCATGCTGGTGACGTTTCTGCATGGTTATCGCTTTGTCTATTATATTTGATGAGGTAGTATTTACATTATTTACATTGTTCGGACTGTTGTCCTCATCTTTATTGCTATGTTTATGACGTTTCGTTGTACGCTTTGTCTATTATACTTCTGAGATGAGGTATTTCATTGTCATATTGAAATTGACTGTTGTCCTCATCTTTATTGCCATGTTTATGACGAAGTTTTGGCCACAGGCTGCCTTTGTCTATTATACTTCTGAGATGAGGTATTTACATTATTTACATTGTTCGGGCTGTTGTCCTCATCTTTATTGCCATGTTTATGACGTTTTGGCTGTTGCATTTTTTTCTGTCTATTATACTTGGTGATGATAGTATTTACATTATTAATGTCTGGATCATTGGTCCCTGTACCTTATTGCCATGTTTTATGCGATGTGTTTCCGCCGTTGTACGCTTTGTCTATTATACTTCTGAGATGAGGTAGTATTTACATTATTTACATTGTTCGAGATCATGTCCTCATCTTTATTGCCATGTTTATGCATTGTTTGTATTACAGCTTTGTCTATTATACCTATGATGAGTATAGCATTTACATTATTTACATTGTTCGGCTGTTGTCCTCATCTTTATTGCCATGTTTTTATGACAAGGTTTCGCTGCTGTACGCCTATTCATTATACTTTGGATGAGGGCATTGGCGATTATTTACATTGTTCGGACCTCTGGTTAAGCCATCTTTATTGCCATTATTAAGGGACGTTTTATTGTTACACGCTTTGTCTATTATATTTCCGAGATGAGGTAGTATTTACATTATTTATATTGTCTGGCTATTGTCCTCATCTTTATTGCTATGTTTATGACGTTTTGTACGTTGTACACGCTTTGTCGCATACACTTTCGAGACGAGGTAGTATTTACATTATTACATTGTTCTTAACTGTTGTCCTCATCTTTATTGCCATGTTTGGTGACCATTGTATTGCATGCTTTCGGTTCATTATGTTTCCGATGAGGTAGTATTTACATTATTTACATTGTTTTGTCTGTTGTCCTCACCTTATTGCTGTCATTATCGCTTTACCGTGTACCGTCTGCTATGCATTTGATGAGTAGTACTATCATTTACATTGTTCGATTGTTGTCCTCATCTTTATTGCTATGTTGCGACGTTTTGGCCGTTGTACGCTTTGTCTATTATACTTGAGATGAGGTAGTATTTACATTATTTACATTGTTCGGACTGTTGTCCCCTATCTTTATTGCCATGTTTATGGACGTTTCGGCCGTTGTACGCTTTGTCTATTATACTTGAGATGAGGTAGTATTTACATTATTTACATTGTTCGGACTGTTGTCCTCCTCACCTTTTATTGCCATGTTTACGATGTCGGGATTGCTGTAACTTTCGTCTATTACACGAGATGAGGTGGTATTTACATTATTTACATTGTTCGGACTGTTGTCCTCATCTTTGGCCATGTTTATGACGTTTCGGCCGTTGTACGCTTTGTCTATTATACTTCTGAGATGAGGTAGTATTTAATATTATTTACATTATTCGGACTGTTGTCCCTCACCTTTATTGCCATGTTTATGACGTTTCCGGCTGCTATGCGCTATCTATTATACTCTGAGATGAGGTAGTATTTACATTATTTACTGTTCGGACTGTTGTCCTCATCTTTATTGCCATGTTTATGACGTTTGCATTGCCAGACGCTTTGTCTATTATACTTGAGACAGGGTATTTAGTATTTATTTACATTGTTCGAACGTTGTCCTCATCTTTATTGCCATGTTTATGATTGCTCATTGTTGCATTATCTATTATACTTCTGAGATGAGGTAGTATTTACATTATTTACATTGTTCGGGCTGTTGTCCTTCATCTTACTGCTGTTTATGATGTTTCGGCCGTTGTACGCTTTTCGACTATTTATACTTCTGAGATGATAAGATTACATTATTTACATTGTTCGGGCTGTTGTCCTCATCTTTATTGCCATGTTTGCGACAAGCCATTGCAGCTTTTATTGTCTATTATACTTCTGAGATGAGGTAGTATTTACATTATTTACATTAACGACTGTTGTCCTCATCTTTATTGCCATGTTTACACGTTTCGGCCGTTGTACGCTTTGTCTATTACATTTGAGATGAGGTATATTTACGGTTTACATTGTTCGGACTGTTGTCCTCATCTTTATTGCCATGTTTATGACGTTTCGGCCACAGCTGTCTATTATACTTGAGATGAGGTAGTGATTACATAATATTTACAATAGTTCGGACTGTTGTCCTCATCTTTATTGCCATGTTTATGACGTTTCGGCTGTTGTACGCTTTGTCTATTATACTTCTTGAGATGAGGTAGTATTTACATTATTTACATTGTTCGGACTGTTGTCTCACCTTATTGCCATGTTTACGATTACTGGACGTTGTAACTTTGTCTATTATACTTCGAGATGAGGTAGTATTTACATTATTTACATTGTTCGGACTGTTGTCCTCATCTTTATTGCCATGTTTATTTGCTCGTTGTACGCTGACTATTATACTGAGATGAGGTAGTATTTACATTATTTTACATTGCTGGTTCGGACTGTTGTCCTTTATCTTTATTGCCATGTTTATGACGTTTCGGCCGTTGTACGCTTTGTCTATTATACTTCTGAGATGAGGTAGTATTTTGCGTTTATTTATGATTGTTCTAATCGTTGTCCTCATCTTTATTGCCATGTTTACACGTTTTGCATGTACGCTTTGTCTATTATACTTGTATATAGTATTTACATTATTTATAGCATTGTTCTGACTCGCTGTCCTCATCTTTTTTATTGCCATGTTGCGATACTTTATTGTTGTACGCTTTAGTATTCATTATACTTGGAGATGAGGTAGTATTTACATTATTTACATTGTTCGGGCTGTTGTCCTCATCTTGGCTGCTGCTACTTATGACGTCATTGCAGCTTTGTCTATTACACTTTAGATGAGTAGTATTTACATTACATTGTTCGGGCTGTTGTCCCCCATCTTTATTGCCATGTTTATGACGTTTCACGCCGTTGTACGTTTCTCATTGTTCATTATACTTCTGACGAGGTAGTATTTACATTATTTACATTGTTCGGGACTGTTGTCCTCATCTTTACGCCATGTTTATGACGTTTCGCTGCCAATGGCTTTGTCTATTATACCTCTTGAGATGAGGTAGTATTTACATTATTTGCATTGTTCGACTCTATGTCCTCATCTTTATTGCCATGTTTGTGCGACGTTTCCCGCTAAGTCATGTTGTACGCTTTGTCTATTATACTTCTGAGATGAGGTAGTATTTACATTATTTACATTGTTCGGACTGTTGTCCCCATCTTTATTGCCATGTTTATGACGTTTCGGCCGTTGTACGCTTTGTCTATTATACTCTGGATATAGTAGTATTTACATTATTTACATTGTTCGGGCTGTTGTCCTCATCTTTATTGCCATGTTTATGACGTTTCACGTTGTACGCTTTTAATATTATACTCTGAGATGAGTGGTATTTAGTTACCAGTTTACATTGTTCGACCGTTGTCCTCATCTTTGGCTGCCAGTGTTTGCGACGTTTCTGGCCGTTGTACGCTTTGTCTATTATAATTGGAGATGAGGTAGTATTTACATTATTTACATTGTTCGGACTGTTGTCCTCATCTTTATTGCCATGCTTATGACGTTTTACACAAGTTGTACGCTTTGTCTATTATACTTCTGAGATGAGGTAGTATTTACATTATTTACATTGTTCGGACTGTTGTCCTCATCTTTATTGCCATGTTTGCTAACGTTTCATTGCCAATGCCTTCATCTTATTATACTTCTGAGATAGAGGTATTTACATTATTTACTGTTTCGGGCTTGCCATTGTCCCCATCTTTATTGCCATGTTTCAGGATGTTTCGGCCGTTGTACGCTTTGTTCATTATACTTCTGAGATGAGTGTAGTATTTACATTATTTACATTGTTCGGGCTGTTGTCCTCATCTTTATTGCCATGTTTGCGACGTTTCGGCCGTTGTACGCTTTGTCTATTATACTTTACATTATATATTTACATTATTATTGTTTTGACCATTATCTCATTCTATTGCCATGTTTGTGATGTTTGGCTGTTGCAGGCTATTCATTATACTTTCTGAGATGAGGTAGTATTTATGGATATATTGTTCCATCTGTTGTCTCCATCTTTATTGCCATGTTTATGACGTTTGGGCCGTTGCATGCGTTTGTCTTATTATACTTGAGATGATGGTATTTACATTATTTATATTTGTTCGGACTGTTGTCCTCATCTTTATTGCCATGTTTATGAGTCGTTTCGCCGTTGTACGCTTTGTCTATTATGTTTCTGAGATGAGGTAGGTTTACATTATTTATGAATAATTGGGCTGTTGGGTTCTCATCTTTATTGCCATGTTTATGACGTTTCCGGTCATGCGCTTTGTCTATTACATTTCGAGATGAGGTATTTACATTATTTACATTGTTCGGGCTGTTGTCCCTATCTTTATTGCCATGTTTACACGTTTCCGGCCACACGCTTTGTCTATTATACTTTTGGTGGATGAGGTAGTATTTACATTATTTACATTGTTCGGACTGTTGCCATCTTTATTGCCATGTTTATGACGTTTCGGCCGTTGTACGCTTTGTCTATTATACTTCTGAGATGAGGTAGTATTTACATTATTTACATTGTTCGACTGTTGTCTCCTTATTGCCATGTTTACGACGTTTTGGACGTTGTACCTTTGTCTATTATACTTCTGAGATGAGGTAGTATTTACATTATTTACATTGTTCGGACTGTTGTCCTCATCTTTATTGTTATGTTTATGACGTTTCGGCCGTTGTACGCTTTGTGTATTATACTTCTGAGATGAGGTAGTATTTACATTATTTACATTGTTCGGACTGTTGTCCTCATCTTTATTGCCATGTTTATGACGTTTCGGCCGTTGTACGCTTTGTCTATTATACTTCTGAGATGAGGTAGTATTTACATTATTTACATTGTTCGGGCTGTTGTCCTCATCTTTATTGCCATGTTTATGACGTTTCGGCCGTTGTACGCTTTGTCTATTATACTTCTGAGATGAGGTAGTATTTACATTATTTACATTGTTCGGACTGTTGTCCTCATCTTTATTGCCATGTTTATGACGTTTCGGCCGTTGTACGCTTTGTCTATTATACTTCTGAGATGAGGTAGTATTTACATTATTTACATTGTTCGGACTGTTGTCCTCATCTTTATTGCCATGTTTACGACGTTTCGGACGTTGTACGCTTTGTCTATTATACTTCTGAGATGAGGTAGTATTTACATTATTTACATTGTTCGGACTGTTGTCCTCATCTTTATTGCCATGTTTATGACGTTTCGGCCGTTGTACGCTTTGTCTATTATACTTCTGAGATGAGGTAGTATTTACATTATTTACATTGTTCGGACTGTTGTCCTCATCATTATTGCCATGTTTACGACGTTTCGGCCGTTGTACGCTTTGTCTATTATACTTCTGAGATGAGGTAGTATTTACATTATTTACATTGTTCGGATTGTTGTCCTCATCTTTATTGCCATGTTTACGACGTTTCGGCCGTTGTCCGCTTTGTCTATTATACTTCTGAGATGAGGTAGTATTTACATTATTTACATTGTTCGGATTGTTGTCCTCATCTTTATTGCCATGTTTACGACGTTTCGGCCGTTGTACGCTTTGTCTATTATACTTCTGAAATGAGGTAGTATTTACATTATTTACATTGTTCGGATTGTTGTCCTCATCTTTATTGCCATGTTTATGACGTTTTGGCCATTGTACGCTTTGTCTATTATACTTCTGAGATGAGGTAGTATTTACATTATTTACATTGTTCGGATTGTTGTCCTCATCTTTATTGCCATGTTTATGACGTTTCGGCCGTTGTACGCTTTGTCTATTATACTTCTGAGATGAGGTAGTGTTTACATTATTTACATTGTTCGGACTGTTGTCCTCATCTTTATTGCCATGTTTATGACGTTTCGGCCGTTGTACGCTTTGTCTATTATACTTCTGAGATGAGGTAGTATTTACATTATTTACATTGTTCGGACTGTTGTCCTCATCTTTATTGCCATGTTTATGACGTTTCGGCCGTTGTACGCTTTGTCTATTATACTTCTGAGATGAGGTAGTATTTACATTATTTACATTGTTCGGACTGCTGTCCTCATCATTATTGCCATGTTTACGACGTTTCGGCCGTTGTACGCTTTGTCTATTATACTTCTGAGATGAGGTAGTATTTACATTATTTACATTGTTCGGACTGTTGTCCTCATCATTATTGCCATGTTTACGACGTTTCGGCCGTTGTACCTTTGTCTATTATACTTCTGAGATGAGGTAGTATTTACATTATTTACATTGTTCGGACTGTTGTCCTCATCTTTATTGCCATGTTTACGACGTTTCGGCCGTTGTACCTTTGTCTATTATACTTCTGAGATGAGGTAGTATTTACATTATTTACATTGTTCGGAGTGTTGTCCTCATCATTATTGCCATGTTTACGACATCTCTGCCGTTGTACGATTTGTCTATTATACTTCTGAGATGAGGTAGTATTTACATTATTTACATTGTTCGGGCTGTTGTCCTCATCTTTATTGCCATGTTTACGACGTTTCGACCGTTGTACGCTTTGTCTATTATACTTCTGAGATGAGGTAGTATTTACATTATTTACATTGTTCGGACTGTTGTCCTCATCATTATTGCCATGTTTACGACGTTTCGGCCGTTGTAACTTTGTCTATTATACTTCTGAGATGAGGTAGTATTTACATTATTTACATTGTTCGGGCTGTTGTCCTCATCTTCATTGCCATGTTTACGACGTTTCGACCGTTGTACGCTTTGTCTATTATACTTCTGAGATGAGGTAGTATTTACATTATTTACATTGTTCGGACTGTTGTCCTCATCATTATTGCCATGTTTACGACGTTTCGGCCGTTGTACCTTTGTCTATTATACTTCTGAGATGAGGTAGTATTTACATTATTTACATTGTTCGGATTGTTGTCCTCATCTTTATTGCCATGTTTACGACGTTTCGGCCGTTGTACCTTTGTCTATTATACTTCTGAGATGAGGTAGTATTTACATTATTTACATTGTTCGGGCTGTTGTCCTCATCTTTATTGCCATGTTTACGACGTTTCGACCGTTGTACGCTTTGTCTATTATACTTCTGAGATGAGGTAGTATTTACATTATTTACATTGTTCGGACTGTTGTCCTCATCATTATTGCCATGTTTACGACGTTTCGGCCGTTGTACCTTTGTCTATTATACTTCTGAGATGAGGTAGTATTTACATTATTTACATTGTTCGGATTGTTGTCCTCATCTTTATTGCCATGTTTACGACGTGTCGGCCGTTGTACCTTTGTCTATTATACTTCTGAGATGAGGTAGTATTTACATTATTTACATTGTTCGGACTGTTGTCCTCATCATTATTGCCATGTTTACGACGTTTCGGCCGTTGTACGCTTTGTCTATTATACTTCTGAGATGAAGTAGTATTTACATTATTTACATTGTTCGGACTGTTGTCCTCATCATTATTGCCATGTTTACGACGTTTCGGCCGTTGTACCTTTGTCTATTATACTTCTGAGATGAGGTAGTATTTACATTATTTACATTGTTCGGACTGTTGTCCTCATCATTATTGCCATGTTTACGACGTTTCGGCCGTTGTACCTTTGTCTATTATACTTCTGAGATGAGGTAGTATTTACATTATTTACATTGTTCGGACTGTTGTCCTCATCATTATTGCCATGTTTACGACGTTTCGGACGTTGTACCTTTGTCTATTATACTTCTGAGATGAGGTAGTATTTACATTATTTACATTGTTCGGATTGTTGTCCTCATCTTTATTGCCATGTTTATGACGTTTCGGCCGTTGTACGCTTTGTCTATTATACTTCTGAGATGAGGTAGTATTTACATTATTTACATTGTTCGGACTGTTGTCCTCATCTTTATTGCCATGTTTACGACGTTTCGACCGTTGTACGCTTTGTCTATTATACTTCTGAGATGAAGTAGTATTTACATTATTTACATTGTTCGGGCTGTTGTCCTCATCTTTATTGCCATGTTTACGACGTTTCGACCGTTGTACGCTTTGTCTATTATACTTCTGAGATGAGGTAGTATTTACATTATTTACATTGTTCGGACTGTTGTCCTCATCATTATTGCCATGTTTACGACGTTTCGGCCGTTGTACCTTTGTCTATTATACTTCTGAGATGAGATAGTATTTACATTATTTACATTGTTCGGACTGTTGTCCTCATCATTATTGCCATGTTTACGACGTTTCGGCCGTTGTACCTTTGTCTATTATATTTCTGAGATGAGGTAGTATTTACATTATTTACATTGTTCGGACTGTTGTCCTCATCATTATTGCCATGTTTACGACGTTTCGGCCGTTGTACCTTTGTCTATTATACTTCTGAGATGAGGTAGTATTTACATTATTTACATTGTTCGGACTGTTGTCCTCATCATTATTGCCATGTTTACGACGTTTCGGCCGTTGTACCTTTGTCTATTATACTTCTGAGATGAGGTAGTATTTACATTATTTACATTGTTCGGACTGTTGTCCTCATCATTATTGCCATGTTTACGACGTTTCGGCCGTTGTAACTTTGTCTATTATACTTCTGAGATGAGGTAGTATTTACATTATTTGCATTGTTCGGATTGTTGTCCTCATCTTTATTGCCATGTTTACGACGTTTCGGCCGTTGTACCTTTGTCTATTATACTTCTGAGATGAGGTAGTATTTACATTATTTACATTGTTCGGACTGTTGTCCTCATCATTATTGCCATGTTTACGACGTTTCGGCCGTTGTACGCTTTGTCTATTATACTTCTGAGATGAAGTAGTATTTACATTATTTACATTGTTCGGACTGTTGTCCTCATCATTATTGCCATGTTTACGACGTTTCGGCCGTTGTACCTTTGTCTATTATACTTCTGAGATGAGGTAGTATTTACATTATTTACATTGTTCGGACTGTTGTCCTCATCATTATTGCCATGTTTATGACGTTTCGGACGTTGTACCTTTGTCTATTTACTTCTGAGATGAGGTAGTATTTACATTATTTACATTGTTCGGATTGTTGTCCTCATCTTTATTGCCATGTTTATGACGTTTCGGCCGTTGTACGCTTTGTCTATTATACTTCTGAGATGAGGTAGTATTTACATTATTTACATTGTTCGGACTGTTGTCCTCATCTTTATTGCCATGTTTACGACGTTTCGACCGTTGTACGCTTTGTCTATTATACTTCTAAGATGAAGTAGTATTTACATTATTTACATTGTTCGGGCTGTTGTCCTCATCTTTATTGCCATGTTTACGACGTTTCGACCGTTGTACGCTTTGTCTATTATACTTCTGAGATGAGGTAATATTTACATTATTTACATTGTTCGGACTGTTGTCCTCATCATTATTGCCATGTTTACGACGTTTCGGCCGTTGTACCTTTGTCTATTATACTTCTGAGATGAGGTAGTATTTACATTATTTACATTGTTCGGACTGTTGTCCTCATCATTATTGCCATGTTTACGACGTTTCGGCCGTTGTACCTTTGTCTATCATATTTCTGAGATGAGGTAGTATTTACATTATTTACATTGTTCGGACTGTTGTCCTCATCATTATTGCCATGTTTACGACGTTTCGGCCGTTGTACCTTTGTCTATTATACTTCTGAGATGAGGTAGTATTTACATTATTTACATTGTTCGGACTGTTGTCCTCATCATTATTGCCATGTTTACGACGTTTCGGCCGTTGTACCTTTGTCTATTATACTTCTGAGATGAGGTAGTATTTACATTATTTACATTGTTCGGACTGTTGTCCTCATCATTATTGCCATGTTTACGACGTTTCGGCCGTTGTACCTTTGTCTATTATACTTCTGAGATGAGGTAGTATTTACATTATTTACATTGTTCGGACTGTTGTCCTCATCATTATTGCCATGTTTACGACGTTTCGGCCGTTGTACCTTTGTCTATTATACTTCTGAGATGAGGTAGTATTTACATTATTTACATTGTTCGGACTGTTATCCTCATCATTATTGCCATGTTTACGACGTTTCGGCCGTTGTACGCTTTGTCTATTATACTTCTGAGATGAGGTAGTATTTACATTATTTACATTGTTCGGACTGTTGTCCTCATCTTTATTGCCATGTTTACGACGTTTCGGCCGTTGTACGCTTTGTCTATTATACTTCTGAGATGAAGTAGTATTTACATTATTTACATTGTTCGGACTGTTGTCCTCATCATTATTGCCATGTTTACGACGTTTCGGCCGTTGTACCTTTGTCTATTATACTTCTGAGATGAGGTAGTATTTACATTATTTACATTGTTCGGACTGTTGTCCTCATCATTATTGCCATGTTTACGACGTTTCGGCCGTTGTACCTTTGTCTATTATATTTCTGAGATGAGGTAGTATTTACATTATTTACATTGTTCGGACTGTTGTCCTCATCATTATTGCCATGTTTACGACGTTTCGGCCGTTGTACCTTTGTCTATTATACTTCTGAGATGAGGTAGTATTTACATTATTTACATTGTTCGGACTGTTGTCCTCATCATTATTGCCATGTTTACGACGTTTCGGCCGTTGTACCTTTGTCTATTATACTTCTGAGATGAGGTAGTATTTACATTATTTACATTGTTCGGACTGTTGTCCTCATCATTATTGCCATGTTTACGACGTTTCGGCCGTTGTACCTTTGTCTATTATACTTCTGAGATGAGGTAGTATTTACATTATTTACATTGTTCGGACTGTTGTCCTCATCATTATTGCCATGTTTACGACGTTTCGGCCGTTGTACCTTTGTCTATTATACTTCTGAGATGAGGTAGTATTTACATTATTTACATTGTTCCGGCTGTTGTCCTCATCTTTATTGCCATGTTTACGACGTTTCGGACGTTGTACCTTTGTCTATTATACTTCTGAGATGAGGTAGTATTTACATTATTTACATTGTTCCGGCTGTTGTCCTCATCTTTATCGCCATGTTTACGACGCTTCGGCCGTTGTACCTTTGTCTATTATACTTCTGAGATGAGGTAGTATTTACATTATTTACATTGTTCGGATTGTTGTCCTCATCTTTATTGCCATGTTTATGACGTTTCGGCCGTTGTACGCTTTGTCTATTATACTTCTGAGATGAGGTAGTATTTACATTATTTACATTGTTCGGACTGTTGTCCTCATCATTATTGCCATGTTTACGACGTTTCGGCCGTTGTACCTTTGTCTATTATACTTCTGAGATGAGGTAGTATTTACATTATTTACATTGTTCGGACTGTTGTCCTCATCATTATTGCCATGTTTACGACGTTTCGGCCGTTGTACCTTTGTCTATTATACTTCTGAGATGAGGTAGTATTTACATTATTTACATTGTTCGGACTGTTGTCCTCATCATTATTGCCATGTTTACGACGTTTCGGCCGCTGTACCTTTGTCTATTATACTTCTGAGATGAGGTAGTATTTACATTATTTACATTGTTCGGACTGTTTTCCTCATCATTATTGCCATGTTTACGACGTTTCGGCCGTTGTACCTTTGTCTATTATACTTCTGAGATGAGGTAGTATTTACATTATTTACATTGTTCGGACTGTTGTCCTCATCATTATTGCCATGTTTACGACGTTTCGGCCGTTGTACCTTTGTCTATTATACTTCTGAGATGAGGTAGTATTTACATTATTTACATTGTTCGGACTGTTGTCCTCATCTTTATTGCCATGTTTATGACGTTTCGGCCGTTGTACGCTTTGTCTATTATACTTCTGAGATGAGGTAGTATTTACATTATTTACATTGTTCGGATTGTTGTCCTCATCATTATTGCCATGTTTACGACGTTTCGGCCGTTGTACCTTTGTCTATTATACTTCTGAGATGAGGTAGTATTTACATTATTTACATTGTTCGGACTGTTGTCCTCATCGTTATTGCCATGTTTATGACGTTTCGGCCGTTGTACGCTTTGTCTATTATACTTCTGAGATGAGGTAGTATTTACATTATTTACATTGTTCGGACTGTTGTCCTCATCATTATTGCCATGTTTACGACGTTTCGGCCGTTGTACCTTTGTCTATTATACTTCTGAGATGAGGTAGTATTTACATTATTTACATTGTTCGGACTGTTGTCCTCATCTTTATTGCCATGTTTATGACGTTTCGGCCGTTGTACGCTTTGTCTATTATACTTCTGAGATGAGGTAGTATTTACATTATTTACATTGTTCGGATTGTTGTCCTCATCATTATTGCCATGTTTACGACGTTTTGGCCGTTGTACCTTTGTCTATTATACTTCTGAGATGAGGTAGTATTTTCATTATTTACATTGTTCGGACTGTTGTCCTCATCTTTATTGCCATGTTTATGACGTTTCGGCCGTTGTACGCTTTGTCTATTATACTTCTGAGATGAGGTAGTATTTACATTATTTACATTGTTCGGACTGTTGTCCTCATCATTATTGCCATGTTTACGACGTTTCGGCCGTTGTACCTTTGTCTATTATACTTCTGAGATGAGGTAGTATTTACATTATTTACATTGTTCGGACTGTTGTCCTCATCTTTATTGCCATGTTTATGACGTTTCGGCCGTTGTACGCTTTGTCTATTATACTTCTGAGATGAGGTAGTATTTACATTATGTACATTGTTCGGACTGTTGTCCTCATCTTTATTGCCATGTTTATGACGTTTCGGCCGTTGTACGCTTTGTCTATTATACTTCTGAGATGAGGTAGTATTTACATTATTTACATTGTTCGGACTGTTGTCCTCATCTTTATTGCCATGTTTACGACGTTTCAGCCATTGTACGCTTTGTCTATTATACTTCTGAGATGAGGTAGTATTTACATTATTTACATTGTTCGGACTGTTGTCCTCATCATTATTGCCATGTTTACGACGTTTCGGCCGTTGTACGCTTTGTCTATTATACTTCTGAGATGAGGTAGTATTTACATTATTTACATTGTTCGGACTGTTGTCCTCATCTTTATTGCCATGTTTACGACGTTTCAGCCATTGTACGCTTTGTCTATTATACTTCTGAGATGAGGTAGTATTTACATTATTTACATTGTTCGGACTGTTGTCCTCATCTTTATTGCCATGTTTACGACGTTTCAGCCATTGTACGCTTTGTCTATTATACTTCTGAGATGAGGTAGTATTTACATTATTTACATTGTTCGGACTGTTGTCCTCATCATTATTGCCATGTTTACGACGTTTCGGCCGTTGTACGCTTTGTCTATTATACTTCTGAGATGAGGTAGTATTTACATTATTTACATTGTTCGGACTGTTGTCCTCATCTTTATTGCCATGTTTACGACGTTTCAGCCATTTTACGCTTTGTCTATTATACTTCTGAGATGAGGTAGTATTTACATTATTTACATTGTTCGGACTGTTGTCCTCATCATTATTGCCATGTTTACGACGTTTCGGCCGTTGTACGCTTTGTCTATTATACTTCTGAGATGAGGTAGTATTTACATTATTTACATTGTTCGGATTGTTGTCCTCATCATTATTGCCATGTTTACGACGTTTCGGCCGTTGTACCTTTGTCTATTATACTTCTGAGATGAGGTAGTATTTACATTATTTACATTGTTCGGGCTGTTGTCCTCATCTTTATCGCCATGTTTACGACGCTTCGGCCGTTGTACGCTTTGTCTATTATACTTCTGAGATGAGGTAGTATTTACATTATTTACATTGTTCGGGCTGTTGTCCTCATCTTTATTGCCATGTTTACGACGTTTCGACCGTTGTACGCTTTGTCTATTATACTTCTGAGATGAGGTAGTATTTACATTATTTACATTGTTCGGGCTGTTGTCCTCATCTTTATTGCCATGTTTACGACGTTTCGGCCGTTGTACCTTTGTCTATTATACTTCTGAGATGAGGTAGTATTTACATTATTTACATTGTTCGGGCTGTTGTCCTCATCTTTATTGCCATGTTTACGACGTTTCGACCGTTGTACGCTTTGTCTATTATACTTCTGAGATGAGGTAGTATTTACATTATTTACATTGTTCGGGCTGTTGTCCTCATCTTTATTGCCATGTTTACGACGTTTCGGCCGTTGTACCTTTGTCTATTATACTTCTGAGATGAGGTAGTATTTACATTATTTACATTGTTCGGACTGTTGTCCTCATCTTTATTGCCATGTTTATGACGTTTCGGCCGTTGTACGCTTTGTCTATTATACTTCTGAGATGAGGTAGTATTTACATTATTTACATTGTTCGGACTGTTGTCCTCATCATTATTGCCATGTTTACGACGTTTCGGCCGTTGTACCTTTGTCTATTATACTTCTGAGATGAGGTAGTATTTACATTATTTACATTGTTCGGACTGTTGTCCTCATCTTTATTGCCATGTTTATGACGTTTCGGCCGTTGTACGCTTTGTCTATTATACTTCTGAGATGAGGTAGTATTTACATTATTTACATTGTTCGGACTGTTGTCCTCATCTTTATTGCCATGTTTATGACGTTTCGGCCGTTGTACGCTTTGTCTATTATACTTCTGAGATGAGGTAGTATTTACATTATTTACATTGTTCGGACTGTTGTCCTCATCTTTATTGCCATGTTTACGACGTTTCAGCCATTGTACGCTTTGTCTATTATACTTCTGAGATGAGGTAGTATTTACATTATTTACATTGTTCGGACTGTTGTCCTCATCATTATTGCCATGTTTACGACGTTTCGGCCGTTGTACGCTTTGTCTATTATACTTCTGAGATGAGGTAGTATTTACATTATTTACATTGTTCGGACTGTTGTCCTCATCTTTATTGCCATGTTTACGACGTTTCAGCCATTGTACGATTTGTCTATTATACTTCTGAGATGAGGTAGTATTTACATTATTTACATTGTTCGGGCTGTTGTCCTCATCTTTATTGCCATGTTTACGACGTTTCGACCGTTGTACGCTTTGTCTATTATACTTCTGAGATGAGGTAGTATTTACATTATTTACATTGTTCGGGCTGTTGTCCTCATCTTTATTGCCATGTTTATGACGTTTCAGCCGTTGTACGCTTTGTCTATTATACTTCTGAGATGAGGTAGTATTTACATTATTTACATTGTTCGGGCTGTTGTCCTCATCTTTATTGCCATGTTTACGACGTTTCGACCGTTGTACGCTTTGTCTATTATACTTCTGAGATGAGGTAGTATTTACATTATTTACATTGTTCGGGCTGTTGTCCTCATCTTTATTGCCATGTTTACGACGTTTCGGCCGTTGTACCTTTGTCTATTATACTTCTGAGATGAGGTAGTATTTACATTATTTACATTGTTCGGGCTGTTGTCCTCATCTTTATTGCCATGTTTACGACGTTTCGGCCGTTGTACGCTTTGTCTATTATACTTCTGAGATGAGGTAGTATTTACATTATTTACATTGTTCGGACTGTTGACCTCATCTTTATTGCCATGTTTACGACGCTTCGGCCGTTGTACGCTTTGTCTATTATACTTCTGAGATGAGGTAGTATTTACATTATTTACATTGTTCCGGCTGTTGTCCTCATCTTTATCGCCATGTTTACGACGCTTCGGCCGTTGTACGCTTTGTCTATTATACTTCTGAGATGAGGTAGTATTTACATTATTTACATTGTTCGGGCTGTTGTCCTCATCTTTATTGCCATGTTTACGACGTTTCGGCCGTTGTACGCTTTGTCTCTTATACTTCTGAGATGAGGTAGTATTTACATTATTTATATTGTTCGGACTGTTGTCCTCATCTTTATCGCTATGTTTACGACGCTTCGGCCGTTGTACGCTTTGTCTATTATACTTCTGAGATGAGGTAGTATTTACATTATTTACATTGTTCGGGCTGTTGTCCTCATCTTTATTGCCTTGTTTACGACGTTTCGGCCGTTGTACGCTTTGTCTCTTATACTTCTGAGATGAGGTAGTATTTACATTATTTACATTGTTCAAACTGTTGTACTCAATCTCTATTGCTATATTCACGGTGTTTTGTACAATTTGACTTTCTTTTGATGACAGGAATTCCGAACTTAACTTTTTATCATGAAACGTGTGCTCTGTACTCCAGTGATTAAAATAAAGATTTTACTTCAATATAGTAATCATCTGAATAAGGCCGGATCGTACAGAGATTGAAACGTCTTGAATATGACAATAAACAAAAGGACAACAGTTCGAACATTATGACTAATGTAAATAATTGTAACTCATTTTAAATATATCAACCAATAATAAAATATATAGCTATCAAGTTTTAAATGATATTCTAATGTGTTAATAATTTAAAAATTATGACTATCATTTGTTTCGGTGCGTATTTAATCTTTTTAGAATATTAAGCATTGAAAAGCGCTTTGACGCGAAATTCTGAATTCGGTCATCTAAGAAAATTAGATAATTTATAAATTTATTATAAATACATTTATACATACAACAAACAGAAATGCTTACATAAAAAGGCTAGATTAAATTTTGATTAGACCGTGGAATCGTGTGGTGTTTGACGCACGAGATCAGTTAGAGGCTTCCCCTATGTTGATAGGGGTCGAATCCTGTCGAATGACACACATTTTCGTAAAACAATTCATCGTAAATAATCAGGCAGGTTTAAATAAATGAATAAATATAATGTTTGATTAAAAACAGAATGTATACATAAACACGAGTATCGATTAAAAATGATTGTCAAAAAAATAAGTTAAATATAAAAATATTTATAAACAATCGGCAACTAACATTTTATTAATTTTTTTTATTTCAGTCAGTTAAGTGCCATGCGCGATACACGCTTGGGCGATCATGTCTCGAAACAGACATGACTGACTGGGCAGAAGATTATCTCGCAATAGGTTGCTATTGCTTTCTGCAGTAGACTGGTTGCTGACCAAGGCTATAGAACTCAATCTGTCCTGTTTTTAAACCCATAACTGGAGGGAAGAGACGGATTAATACCTTTCCCAAGGGTATTTGCGCGTAAGTGAATGCAAGGAATTCAACTGGAATTCGAACTCGGTTCTCCGATTTCTCCTTCCGAGCCGATATCCACTGCTCCACAACACACATCCATCTTTTTTTATTTAAGTTTTCCATTTTTCTGGTTTCATTTTTGCTGGAGGTATCGAATGTAAAAATGTCCTATAGGTATTTACTTTCCAAGCTCTTTCAGCCACTTCACTGTCCATTTTCAAGGATGTTATTATTTGATGTGGTTATTTTTTCCTCATGTTTTTACTGTAACTTCATTTATTTTGTCATTTTGAAAAGTAATGTTCTTTAAAACTATATATATATAGCACCTAATGAGCCAGACAAACCTACCTAGGCTTCACCTAAACGGATCGTCAGGGAAAGTTGGAAAGAGCCAGCTTTACCTGATGATCCATTTAGGTGAAACCTAGGTAGGTTCGTCTGGCTCATTAGGTGCTATTTATTTAGTTTGCTCTACCTTTGTATTGAGCACTTTCTGTTAGATGATTACTCGTGTCGGTTTTTTTCTTTGGGCTTCGTGCTGATTTCGGTCCGAACACTTTTGACTGGTTTTCGTGCCCTAAGCTCTTTCTTTTTTTACAACCATTTTTTCCTTCGTTCCATAGATTTCGTGGAAGGTTTTTGAGAAGAGTGTAAGAGTATAATTATAATCTCGCTTATATATATATATATATATATGGGAAGCAATATTTTTAAAATGTTTCTTTTAAAACCACCGATAAAAAAATTTTAATTCATTTTTTATTTACTTTTTACAGTTTTCTCCCATGTTTTTTCTTGCTGAATATATATACTATACTATACTATACTATCTATATATATATATATATAGTATGTCAACAAATTCTGAAATTTGCATTCGTTGAATAGCCATTTCAGCGAAAGAATTCTCGCTTCATCATCAACGATCGAAAACAAAAATTTATTCTTGAAGTCCTAGTGTGTAGTGGAGGTGCCCATAACACTGAAACGCACTCGCACGCTCTCTCTCTCTCTCTCTCTCTCTCTCTCTCACACACACACACACACACACAATAAAGGAGAATAAATTACAAGAACTACGTGCACTTAGACACGCACTCATGACACAGTCACGGACACGCACACACCACCAGATAAAGCAGATAGATAAAACAACAGTAATGAAATAGATCCTCTTCAACCCGGTCAAAAGTCAAACCAACGGTCAGGTCACACTTAGATGAACCACACATATAAACAGACTGGTATCATCAGACCAAAAAGGCCCCAACTATGAATCACACATATATACCATAAACACACACACACACACACACACACACACACACACACACACACACACACACACACAGTAAAAAAATTATAAAAACATATTAATGACAGCAGCAGCAGCTGAGAGCCAGCCAGGAATGACCATTCTTTGAAAGGCCGGGAACACACTCCGACAGACACATGCTTCTCTGCCATTCTGAAGATGAGATTTTGATCTCGAAATATTAATGTATAATAAATCGGTAATACCCAACAACTTTTTTACCTTCCTTTATTTTACTAAACGCATTGTGACAGCCTTCAAGACATAACCATATAACTATCTTACACAATGCTTCAAGCAAATTACAAAATTTTACTAATAATGTATTAATTCAAATATGGTTCAAAATTTCTATACCGAAAGAAGCCTAAAAACATAATCATGCGCAGGAAGTTAAAAATAAATCGGAGTGGGATTAAGAAAGAAAAAATATTTAAATTTGTCGGCTAGACATAAGAAAATAGAAAAGAAGAAACAGAAACAGAGATTCATGACTCGATATTAGAAGATTTTACATTACGTCTGTATGAAAGAATCAAAAGTAAAAAATGAAACCGTGTCACAGTGATAGCAGTGGTACGGTAAGTTGGTTCTGTGAATAGATAATATTATTTACATCGAGCCCTCCACCTTGATCAATTTTAATATGAACAAAATTATTAATAATAGGGCCCGGTTTTTTGAGATTTTACATATTTGCCGATCCTTTTTGGATTGAAGAAAAAAAATATATATTAGTCTTCCACATACAAGCCTGTTTCGCTGTATCACAGCTCATCAGTGTGGCTAGACACAACCACTTGCTTTTGGTCGGGATTGAAACACGACCGATATAGATATGTGTGTGTGTGTGTGTGTGTCTGTACTGAGACAAATTCCTAACACCGTTAATACTAGAATTAACAGACACAATCTTCTAACCCAAAAATTTTTGACACTCACAGATTCGTGTAAAATCTCCTGTACAATAAAGACGGAAGCTGATGATGGTTCGCCTGGAATAGGCCCACACTTCCGATTTACAATGACCGAACGTGTTTGTCTGAATTTTTTCTTATATATATATATATATATATATATAAACTCAAACTTATCACTATACTCGTTTCGAAAAACCCTTCGCGTATATAGTTGGCAGGAAAAAATATAAAAAAGAAAGAGCTAAGCACATGAACATCAGCCAAAGAGATTTAGACCGAGCCAGCACGTAGCCCAAAGAAAAAACCCGAGACGAGTAATCAATAAGAAAAAAGTGCTCAATACTTAAGCAGAGCAGAATAAGTACATTAAACCAAGTGAGCCAATAAACCAACCACGATTTCACCTAAACGAAACTTCAGGGAACGTTTCTGAAGATCTGTTTAGGTGAAATCTTAGTAGGTTTGTTGGCTCACTTGGTTTAATTTACTTATATATATATATATATATATATATATATATATATACTAGCAGTATAGCCCGGCGTTGATCGGGTGTAATGAAAGCTTTCAAACTAATCCGTAGTCCTGGAGCTCAGACTCAGCCTAAAGAATATTTGTGTGAAGTTTGGTGAGAATCGGATAAAAATTGTGGATTTGTATAAAGAACATACAGACAGATAAACAGACACACACACACACACACACACACAAACATCTTGTCTTTTATATATCTGTCATCACACCTGTACTGCCATCCTTCTCTTGCTCTTTTATAACTGTTTCGTCTTTCTCTTCACTCTCTTCTACTTAATCTTTCTTACTCTTATGTAGACCCCTGCACATCAGTGGCGTTACCGCCTTGCTCGGGGTGATACGATTAAAACACACACACATATATATATATATATATATATATATATATATTGTCTATTTAAGAACTGCAACCTTGAAACTTCTGAATATCGTTTCTTATATCTTTGTCTATGAGTGTATCAAATTTGATTAAAATCGGACCACTCTTTCTATAACCCGATTTTTTCGATTATCGATTTTAGATATTTATCGGGGGTACCTCGACACAATACCTAGCTAAAAATACTTGCAGACGCTTATAGTACAACTGTGTAAATTTTCAAGAAAATCGGTTCAGCTGTTTCGGAGTCTATAGGTAATGGACACACACACAGACACAGACACAGACACATACACACACAGACACAGACACATACACACACAGATAAAGTTCCATTTATAAATAAGTTTAATATCCATATATATATATATATAGGAAAAACCGCTAAAAAGTTGTAAGTTTAAAAATGCATTTTTTTGACAGTATTTGTTTATTTCTATTATTATATTTGCTGTTTCAGACCGTCCTCGGCTCTTCATCAGAAACAAATGATTTTAAAATTTAAATTAGAAACGTATTTCGCGAGAGCGTTCGTGGAGAGTTTGTTTACATCACGTGACGCAGAAAGCGACAGATTTTTTAAAAATATTTGGAAACGTAAACCTATCTTTAATAATATTTATAAATTTTGTTTTACAGAAGATTTGTTCATTGAATCTAAAAAATGTTTAACTATTGAAATATTTATAAAGATTCAAAACACCTAAGTCCCTATTTAACCCTAGCCTGTATGTATTTAATTTTAAAATCCGGTATTTTTCTTTCTTTCTGCGTGAGTATGTAGAACTAAAATCGGAGTCTATTAGTAAACATTTGCAATTTTCTAAAGTGTGTCCCGGTTGATTGAACTGAACTGCTATGGGGGAATATTGGTTGTTCTGGCGTATGCTAAGTTTGTGATTATTGAAACGGAATCGAAAGCTATTTCCAGATTCGCCAATATATCCACTATTTGAACATATTGAACAGAAGAGAAAATATATCATGTTTTCGCTGTCACAGGTGAGGCGTGGTGGGTGCAATTTGATGTTGGTGTTGGGTAGAGAAAATATTGCGTTGTTTACTAAATGTTTACAAATTAAGCAACGGGATTTCTGACATTTGAAATTCCCTGATAGGTTTGTATTTTTTTAGATATTTGGTAGACGTGAGGATAGTTGATAGGTTGGGTGTTTGTTTCATTGCATTTATGGGTGGTTTATCGAAAATGTCTTTGATTTTTTTTGTTTGGTTGGAGGTTCTTGTAATCATTTTTAAAATTTTTAATAAGTGTGTGGGAATGTTGATTGTGGTTAAAAACCATGGGAATTCGATTGTTGTTTTTTCTTTTCTTGTATGTGAGAAGTGTGTTACGATTTATGTGGATGGTTTTATTTAGTGCTTCTTTTATTATTTTTATTGGGTATATACATTTTAGAAATAGCTTTGTTAGGTTGTTAATGTTGTATAGAAAATCTGGATGGTCTGAGCATATGCGTTTGATTCTTAGAAATGAGCTGTATATGATAGATTTTTTAAATTTAAGTGGATGACAACTGTTAAAGTGTAGGAATTTATGTTGGTTTGTGGGTTTGTTGTATAGACTGGTGGAAAGTGTATGCTTGTTTAATTTTATCATGACGTCTATGAAATGGTAAATTTAATTGTATTGTGGAAGTTGTTGCAGAAAGTAAAAAAGTTTTTTAATTTTTCTAATCCATGAGTCCATAATAAGAAAATGTCATCAATGTATCTAAAATAATGTGATGGTTTATATTGTGAATTGTCTAGTATCTTTCTTTCTAG
Source organism: Ascarosepion bandense (assembly GCA_037127315.1). NCBI lineage: Eukaryota > Metazoa > Mollusca > Cephalopoda > Sepiida > Sepiidae > Ascarosepion > Ascarosepion bandense. The sequence goes on along the minus strand of JBBBDQ010001031.1, from coordinate 1,730,758 downwards.
AATGTGCATAAAGATATTGGCATAAGTAGGTGCCATTTTCGTGCCCATTGCTGTGCCACTAATCTGTAAATAGTGTTTTTTGTTGAATTTAAAATTATTATGTGTGAAAATGAAATATATTAATTGGCATATATCTGTAATTTGGTTGTTAGGTAGGTTGCTTTTACTAAGGAACTCATGGCAAGCTGATACTCCTTCAACATGTGGAATGTTCGTATACAGAGACGTAACATCCATCGTTACTAGGATATTATCATCGTAGATTAAGTTAATGTTTTGTAATTTGTTGAGAAAGTCAGTAGTGTCTCTAATATAACTAGGTATGTCAGGCAATAAAGGTTTTAGGATATTGTCTATGTACCCAGATATAAGTTCTGTGAGGGTACCAATGCCTGATATTATGGGTCTGCCAGGTGGTGTGATTTTTAAGGGCTTCTGACATTTTATAGATCTCTTCATTATTTGATTGTTTAGTATGATGTGGGTTGGATGAAGAGGTGTTAGGGTGTTTTTCTGAAATGATTTTGGGGAGTTTATGTAGTTTTGGGATAGTGTAGAATGTTGCTGTTTTGGGGTTCTCAGGAATAAGAGATTTTATTTTATTTTTTATGTTGTGATTCAGGTTCTGAATGAGAAGTGATAAGTCTGTTTTGTAAGTTCTAGTCGGATTTAGAGGTAAGAGTACATAGAACCTGTTATTTTGAAGTTGTGATTCTGCTCCTTTAATATTGTTTAATACATATATATATATATATATATATATATATATATATATATATATATATATATATATGGATATTAAAACGATTGAAAAAATTCCTGATGCCTTTAGGAAAATTACTACGTCAACAAGGTGCTGCTCAGTTAAGTGACTTTAATACGATATATATATATATATATATATATATATATATATATATATATATAATAAATTATAGTTTAGAACATATACAAATTCTAATTTACTACAAAAGTACTCATTTTGTTTCGACATCGAAAGAACGATATCTCATCAGTTAGTTAATAATGATGGTAATCAGCGTTATTATTTAAAAAAGGAAATTAAAAAATCTCACTTCCCCTTTATTTTTGTAAAATGTTTCGTACGAGGTAACGAGGATAGAAAAGAAGAGAAAAGAAAAAAGGCAAATCGAAAGGAACCAAAAAAATAAACAGAGATCGAGAGGAAAGAGCGTGATAGAAAAAAATGAAAGGGAAAACAAGGGGATACAGGAGAAATAAAAAACAAAGAAGAAAACAGGAAAGAAAGAAAGAGATAAGAGGAGAGAGCCAATGATAACGGCTCAGGGAGAAATCGACCCAAATTTAGGAAGAAGGTAAAAGACAGAAAGTTGAGCATAATGATCACGCAACGTCTGAGATTAACAAGAATGAAGAAGTAAGAAAATGCACAGAGGCAAGAAAGTGTAGCAGACGATAATAAAAACGTAAAAGAAATAGAAATGTCAGACAATTGGCCGGAAGTGGATTGCAGATACATCACGTACACAAACATAGGAATTATTTAAAAAGCGCAGATCTGAGGATATTTAGAAATAAAACACGGAAATATAAATTCATTGTATTAATATGATAAAATGGAGAGGTAAATTAAAAATTAATTTATATAAAAATTAAGAGGTAAAAATATACAAGTCGAGAGATTATACAGTTAGAAGTGAAGATCGTGGTACTAAGATTAATACTATAAAAGGTTTATCGTTTCTAGAGATCCGAACGTTAGATTTAGTAATTTTAGCATGATTGTTAGGTTAGTTCTTTAATGTGTTTGTAATTTACGGTGGTTTCATGCCTCTGGATTAGTAATATGTCACTTTTCATGTATTTAATGATTTCCATTTTTTCATGTAGACAAAGGAAACATGCTTTTTTTTATCGATCTAGATGTTCTAGCCTGCTTGAGGATATTCCATTTAACTTTAGGCTTTTATTTTCGTTTTTTAACTAAAAAATATTTAGAAAGAGTTGTAATATTTTGTTTGTCTTTGTTGTTGAAGGGCGAGAGGGGATTGTAAAAGCATTTTTAAGCAGTTCTTATATATATATATATAGTCATACGCAGACAGATCTGTTTCGTTGTATCACAGCTCATCAGTACGGTTAGACTCCGATTGCTTTTAACCCAGGATTGAAACCCAACCGAATTGGCGTCAGTCAGCGATTCTACCTCTAGTCCATGGGCGCTCGGTAGAAGCAAGCAGACTGCTTACCGTGCATATTATCATTATACACGCCCAAAAGCCAAACTGATCTAATTCATTACTGAATGAGCGATGCGTAGATGCCAGATTAGCTACTGTTTTTCAAAGTCTACCATACTTCCGGGGTGCTCAATCAGGGTGTAAGAGCGTAAATAGTCATCCACAGACAGATTTGTTTCGCTGTATCACAGATCATCAGTACGGTTAGACTGCGATTGCTTTTAACCCAGGATTGAAACACGGCCGAATTGGCGTCAGTCAGCGATTCTACCTCTAGTCCATGGGCGCTCGGTAGAAGAAAGCAGACTGCTTACCGTGCATATTATCATTATACACGCCCAAAAGCCAAACTGATCTAATTCATTACTGAATGAGCGATGCGTAGATGCCAGAGTAGCTACTGTTTTTCAAAGTCTACCATACTTCCGGGGTGCTCAATCAGGGTGTAAGAGCGTAAATAGTCATCCACAGACAGATTTGTTTCGCTGTATCACAGATCATCAGTACGGTTAGACTGCGATTGCTTTTAACCCAGGATTGAAACACGGCCGAATTGGCGTCAGTCAGCGATTCTACCTCTAGTCCATGGGCGCTCGGTAGAAGAAAGCAGACTGCTTACCGTGCATATTATCATTATACACGCCCAAAAGCCAAACTGATCTAATTCATTACTGAATGAGCGATGCGTAGATGCCAGATTAGCTACTGTTTTTCAAAGTCTACCATACTTCCGGGGTGCTCAATCAGGGTGTAAGAGCGTAAATAGTCATCCACAGACAGATTTGTTTCGCTGTATCACAGATCATCAGTACGGTTAGACTGCGATTGCTTTTAACCCAGGATTGAAACACGGCCGAATTGGCGTCAGTCAGCGATTCTACCTCTAATAAATATCCCTAATTCCAATGGGCCCCACACAAATAGGATACACAAAAAAATAATTAGAGCCCTGAAGTACCTCGGTTTTAAAGTCGAAGTCACCTCTAATCTTAAAATTGTAAACTATCTAGACATCACCCTTAACTTAAATGATGGAACCTACCAACCATTTCTCAAAGAAAATAGTTCCCCCACTTATATTAATATTTCATCCAACCACCCAAAAATATTATAAAAACAGATACCCAATAAAGTGAATAATAGAATCAACCAATTATCATTCAACATTAAAACTTTCAACGCAAGTAAAAATATTTCCAATAAGGCCCTTCAAAAAAGCGGATATAAGAACAAGTTAACATATAATAAACCTACAATAGACTCCGAATCATCCAAAAATAAAAATAAAGGAAACTGTAGAAAAAGAAAGATAATTTGGTTTAACCACCCCTTTTTGTAAGCTAACTAATATCAATATTGGTAAATATTTCCTCAAGTTAACAGACAAAGATTTTAATAGCAGTAACCCTCTACGGAAGATTTTTAATAGGTACACCCTTAAAATTAGTTATTCTTGCACCCCGAATATGGACAGACTTATTGGTTCCCATAATAGGAGTATTCTGGTGAACTTGCGCAATGCTGAATCTAGGTCCGGAATTCTAAACGAATGCAGCTGTAATTCTGTGGACGCCTGCCCGGTGGAAGGAAAATGCAAATCCACCCAGGTGATTTATGAAGCCCGCATTTCTCCATCAAACAACAACAAAAAAAAAACGACTTCCGGACCTATATCGGTATGTCCGCCGGTCCTTTCAAACAAAGACTGTATGACCACAGGTACTCTTTTTCGAACCCCGGTCAGAGGTACCAGACAGCCCTTTCGCGAGCATTTTGGAAAATGAAAGAGGAAGGGCTGGATCCTGAAATTAGCTGGAAACTAGTAGGTTCAGCCCGTATTCTGAGGAATTTTTGTGCTAAGTGCTGTCTATGTTTACTGGAAAAAAATTCAATATTAAATTACCCCCACCAACACAGGCTACTGAATCTTAGAAGGGAATTCATCAGTAAGCGCCGCCACAAGGCAAATTTTTGAATACTTAAATTTAGAATTCAAATCCCCGTTTGCTAGATGTTAGAATATAAAATAAATGGATTCAATTTAAATTCTAATCTTAATTTTACCTTAACGTTAACCTTAAAAAGTATTTTAACCCCCCTACCTTCCTATCCCAATCTCCTTTAATTGCCTATCTTTAGAAAATATGGATTCTTTTACTAAACCCCTTTTTCCTTGGTTAACACATATATGTATATATATATATATTTTTTTTTCTCTAATAATTTTTAAACTGATAACTTCTTGTAATTGGCATTTAGCTCACATCTACCTAAAAGGTTTAATTAAATAAACTTAAATAAAAAGACTTTTTAAGATCTTATATTGAAACCCATTCCTTCCCGCCGAAATACACCTCTTCAAACAGCTCAAAATCTTAACCTTAAAGAAGTAATTTAACTCCTTTAGTTGTCTATCTTTATAAAATATGGACTCCTGTACCAAACCCCTCTTTTCCTTTCTTAAGACACACACATATATGTATATGTATGTGTGTGTATGTATGTGTGTATATATATATATATATATTGACCGTTGTTAACCTTGCCCCTTCCCCCTCTATTCCAGGGTCTTCGCCATTTGGAACAAAACAATGTCTCTGACGTGACGTGGAATCTCTGTGAGAGATCCCATGTCGAAATGTGCATCCGACACCTTTGAATTTTTAAAATATTCTGTAATATATATATATATATATATATATATATATATATATATATATATATAAGACTTGAGTCATGCTGATAATAAAAAAAATGGAGATTTATTTTCTTACAAATAGCGCAACTTCGGTTTTCATGCAAGTTTTTCAGTCAACACAAAATGGAGAGATAGGGGTGTAGAGATATAGAGAGAAAGAGAGATAGAGAGAAAGATAGAGCGAGTTTATTCGTGTTTCACTCAGTCAGTTAAATGCCATACGTGATACACGGTTGGGCGATCATGTCTCGAAAGAGACATGACTGACTGGGCCGAAGAATATCCCGCAGTAGGTTGCCATTACTTTCTGAGGTACACTGGTTGCCGATCAAGGCAATAGAACCCAATCTGTCCTGTTATTTAACCCATAACTGGAAGGAATAGACGGATTAATACCTTTCTCAAGGATGTTTGCGCGTTAGTGAATGCAATGAATTCAGCTGGAATTCGAACTCGGTTCCCCGATTTCTCGTTTCGAGCCGATACCCAATGCACTACAGCGTACAACGTTGTCCATTACATCAGCTTAAAATTGTAGAAAATATCTCCTTGGATATGGTGAGGGACTACAGTAGGTTCGATCTTTTGTGAAATGGACACGACAAAAGAAATGAAGTCAGGAACTACCTAGTAATTTAGATGTATTTTTCTCATACTTCTTATTGTAAAAGAAAACAAATGATAAAGTGAAAGAGAGGACTTTAAAGAGAGAGAGAGAGAGAGAGAGAGAGAGAGAGAGAGAGAGAGAGAGAGTGATTGGGGGAGGGAGAAAGATAGAAAAAGAATTAAAGAGAATAAAAGAGAAAAACAGGGTGTGAGGGTGAGACCTATCTACCTGATTATCGTAATTTTCTTTTTTAAAACCACAATGGGAATTACCTGATAGCCATCTTGTGTGAAATATTGATTACCTTACCTTGAACTGGACAACGAATAACCATTAGTCGTGGGTGGCAATTTAGCTGGCCTCTGACTCAAAGCAACAGGTATAAAAGCCGCGGACTTTTGGCTCCAGCTATCCAAAAGCAACAAAGGACAACCGTTGCCTTTACAAACTTTATTCTACAACGAAGAAGGACAGAACTCACCAGCATGCCTAACTATACTCTCCACTACTTCAATGGCCGTGGCCGAGCCGAGATTCTTCGTATGTTATTTCATATGGCCGGTGTCCAGTTTATGGATAAAAGGTACGAGTTCTCCGAATGGGACCGTTGCAGGAATGGTAAGTAAACATTATTTTCTTAAAGCATTTTTGAAAATTTACTAATATGGAACTCAAAGCTCAGAAAAATACATTTTAACACTTATTCCAGTTTAAAGCACTTGATTAATTATTCCAGCATAATTTTTAAAACATGATTAAATTCACTCAATTTAAGGCTTGAGAGCCATTCAATATAAGTTAACTAGTTATAAATAATGTAGTGTTGAATAGGTGAAATAGAATGCTGGTCTCATAGTCGGAAATACGAAGGTGTATAAAAATGTGTTGACCTTGTATTGAAAAATCTGTTGTGGTGCAGTGGATATCGGCTCAGAACGAGAAATCGATGAGCCGAGTTCGAATACTAGTTGAATTCCTTGCATTCACTTACGCACAAATTCTCTTTGGAAACGTATTAATCCGATTTTCGATATTTATTGGGGGTACCTCGACACAAAACCTAGCTAAGAATACTCGTAGTCGCTTATTGTCAGTCAGTTAAGTGCCATACGTGATACACGCTTGGGCGATCATGTCTCGAAAGAGACATGACTGACTGGGCAGAAGATTATCCCGCAGTAGGTTACCATTACTTTCTGCGGTAGACTGGTTGCTGACCAAGGCTATGGAATCCAATCTGTCCTGTTATTTGACTCATAGGCAAAGAGAAAAAAAATCTATTGTATTATTGTGTTGTAATTAGTGGGGGATCAGTTTCCTATTGTAATGAAGTAATAAACTGATCTCCCACTTTATGACCAATATAAGCCTTAATCATTATTCCAACTATTATATTCAATCAGTCACTTGAGTGCCATACATGATACTCGCTCGAAAGTGACATGACTGACTGGGCAGAACATTATCCCGCAGTAGGTTGCCATTGCCTTCTGCGGTAGACTGGTTGCCAGCCAAGGCTATAGAACCCAATATATCCTATTATTTAACCCATAACTGGAGGGAAGAGACGGATTAATACCTTTCCCAAGGCTACTTGTTCGTAAGTGAATGCAAGGAATTCAACAGGAATTCGAACTCGGCTCTCCGATTGTTTCGTTCCGAGTCGATATCCACTGCACCACAACGCACATCCGTATCAATGCCTTCCCACACCGGGAATCGAAATCGGACCGCCTGATCTTCCTTCCAGTTATGGGTTAAATAATAGGACAAATGGGGTTCAATTGCCTTAGCTGGCTCCCAGCCTACCGCAAAAAGTAATAGCAACCTTCTGCGGGATAATATTTTGCCCAGTCATGATCGCCAAAGCGTTTATGACGTCTGGCACTTATAATAAAAACCTCTACTGTGCATAAAGTGGGGGATCGGTTTTCTATTGTTATGAAGTAATAAACTGATCCCCCACTAATTATACTTAATATAATAATGTAATATAATCTATCTCTTCTCTCTCCAGCTATGAGTCAAATGGCAGGACATATTGTGTTCTATAGCCTTGGTCGGCAACCAGTCTACCCCAGAAAGCAATGGCTAACTTACTGCGGGATAATCTTCTGCCCAGTCAGTCATGTCTTTTTCGAGACATGATCGCCCAAGCGTGTATCACGTTATGGCACTTAACTGACTGACTGAATATAATAGTTAAAAACATAATAAAAACCTCTACTGTGCATAAAGTGGGGGATCGGTTTTCTTTTGTTATGAAGTAATAAACTGATCCCCCACTAATTATACTTAATATAATAATGTAATATAATCTATCTCTTCTCCCTCCAGCTATGAGTCAAATGACAGGACAGATTGAGTTCTATAGCCTTGGTCGGCAACCAGTCTACCCCAGAAAGCAATGGCTAACTTACTGCGGGATAATCTTCTGCCCAGTCAGTCATGTCTTTTTCGAGACATGATCGCCCAAGCGTGTATCACGTTATGGCTCTTAACTGACTGACTGAATATAATAGTTAAAAACATAATAAAAACCTCTACTGTGCATAAAGTGGGGGATCGGTTTTCTATTGTTATGAAGTAATAAACTGATACCCCACTAATTATACTTAATATAATAATGTAATATAATCTATCTCTTCTCTCTCCAGCTATGAGTCAAATGACAGGACAGATTGAGTTCTATAGCCTTGGTCGGCAACCAGTCTACCCCAGAAAGCAATGGCTAACTTACTGCGGGATAATCTTCTGCCCAGTCAGTCATGTCTTTTTCGAGACATGATCGCCCAAGCGTGTATCACGTTATGGCTCTTAACTGACTGACTGAATATAATAGTTAAAAACATAATAAAAACCTCTACTGTGCATAAAGTCGGGGATCGGTTTTCTATTGTTATGAAGTAATAAACTGATCCCCCACTAATTGTACGTCATATAATATTGTAATATAATCTCTTCTCCCTCTAGCTAGGGCTTAACTGGGAGCACAAATTGCGTTCTAAAGCCGTCAGTCATGTCTTTTTCGAGACATGATCGCCCAAACGAGTATCACTTATGGCAGTTAATTGACTGACCATTGTACCATATGTCAAAATGCCAATACTCGCTTGTAAAATTGTCAGACTCAAAGATGAAACCCCCCAAAAATGTATTATTAACATTTTTCAGTTTTTTATATCACTTTGCACGTTCTGCTGCAGTGGATATCGACTCGGAACGAGAAATCAGAGTGCCGATTTCGAAAACCAGTCCAATTAGTTGCAATCACTTGCGTACAAATACCATTGAGAAATATATAAATCCGTTTCTTCTCCCTCCAGCAATGGATTAAATAGAAGAACAGATTATGCTCTATAGCCTTGGTTGGCAACCAGTCAACCATAGCTAGTAATAGCAACTGACTGCGGAAAAATCTACTGCCCAGTCATTCGTGACTCTTTTGAGACATGAACGTCCAATCGTGTATCGTTTATAGTATTAAGTAATATTTACATAGATTATTTCGTTCAAGTAGGTTTTGTCCTTGTTTGAGAAAAAATATTCTGCAAATGTTGCTTTAACTTTATTGTTTTTAAAGAAATATTTGTGAAAGCATTTTGTAAAAAACTCTCGAATTAAATCTATAATCTTAACCTGTTCAGGTCAAGAATCACTCGTTGTTTACCTCTTTCAACTTTATATTTCTCAACATTAACGCCCTTTAATAGTTTTCCCATGAATGAGTAATTCAAAAACGATTTTGAACTGAAAGTTGTGGAGAGCCACGATCGCTTGTGACAAGATAAAAAAATTGTGTTTAAAATCATAGAGAAAAAAAAAACGAAAACCCGCAATATTTTCTTTTCCAAAGAAATCGCATCAATTCATAGATAATAAGGAAAATGAAGCTGTGGAGATCCATGAACAGTCACGTTATAAAAGAAAATGGTTTTTAAAACGTGAAAGAGGGCAACCGGTTATAGTAATCAATAATAAAGAAAATGAAATTGAAGAGATCCATGATCGCCTACGTCCTTTCATATTAACGTGTTTTTCTTTTCTGTTGTAGATTTCCCTTGTATGTACCTGCCTTGTCTGGAGATGGATGGCGGCATGAGGATGCCGGAGACCATGGCCATTGCCAGGTACTTGTCCCGGGAATATGGTAAGTTTGATGAAATCTTTGAAAAGCTTGTCAATGATCGCATATAATACACAGTGTCCCAAAATTAATCAAGGGGTTTGAAAGTTTAATAACTTTTCTGTTTATTAAAATTTTTCAGTTTTATTTCAAGTATTTCATAAACAGGCGTCGGAAATTAAATACATCTTATGAACATACACACCTAAATGAAAGTGTTTTAAGATCCTTCAGAAGATAGCGGTGGAGAGTGACAAAAAAGGACTACAAATAAACTTTAAGAAAATTGAATGCATGGTGATCAGCAAAAAGTGCAACCCAAAATGCTAAATACAGGTGGGGGATACCTGAATCAAGCAAGTACAAAATTTTAAATACCTAGGAAGTGGAAGGAGATGGAAAATGCGACACGGAGATCCGAAGGTGAATTGGCATGGCAAAGGACGAGTTCCAGAAGCTCAGTAAAGTACTAACACACAGGAAAATTTCACTAGAAACAAAGAAAAGAGTGCTGGATTGCTATGTGATGTCAGTTCTTCAATACGGCAGTGAATGCTGGACAATATTATTGAAAATGAGGACAAAACTTGAAGCGGCGGAAATGTGGTTCTACAGAAGGATGTCGTGGACTGAGCATGCAAGCTTTTCTGTTTATTGAACATTTTCAGTTTTATTTCTAGTATTTCTTAAAACAGGCGTCGGAAATTAAATACATCTTATGAACATACAAACTAAATGAAAGCGTTTTAAGATCCTTAAGTAACTCATCCCTAATTTTGAAAACTTTCGGTTGTTTAAAAATTTCAGTCAAGCTTTCGTAAAAATCCATGATGTACTCTTAAAAACCGTTGGAAGATCAGTTATTAGGAATCGCATGAAGATACCTAAAGGTTGAAACCTAGGTTGCGAGATTCCTCGTTCTAAAATATATATAGTGTTTATATTTACCTATAGATTTATAGTGCATGGCTGGTTACAGTCGTCGTGTGTATTTTAATAGGAACTAATTAACCTATTGTTAGTATTAAAATCTTATAATTCCAATTCACGGTGTCCCAAAATTAATCAAAGGTGTTTGGAAGTTTAATAACCTTTCTGTTTATCGAACATTTTCAGTTTTATTTCAAGTATTTCATAAAACAGGCGTCGGAATTGAAATAAATCTTATGAACATACAAACCTAAATGAAAGTGTTTTATGACCCTTAAGTAACTTTTCCCTAATTTTGAAATTTTCGGTTGTTTAAAAATTTCAGTCAAGCGTTCGCGAAAATCCATGATGTACTCTTAAAAAACGTTGGAAGATCAGTTATACCGAAACGTTGAAACCTAGGTTGCGGAAATACCTCATTCCGAAATATATGTAGCTATAGATATATATGGTGGGTTACAGTCGTCGAATGGGAACTAATTAAACTATTGTTTTTTTTATTTTTTAATCATTTCACCCCAAGGAAGGCATTCCACTGCCACTATTGCGCAGGGTGTTACATAGGGGAAAGTGATGAGAAAGTGTGGCTAGATATTGGAAATATCAGTACGAGGGTGATAGACGGGTAAGGATATCTAGGATGAGGGTTGATGAGGTAGATGGGAAGAGTGTTTAAGAGAATGAATCCGAGTTAGTGTGTTAGGAGGTGTCTATTGACTTTACATTTAAACTCCTGGAGATTGTAGCTGACGGGGAAGCAAGCATGTGGAAGGGAATTCCACAGGCGGGAAGTGCGAGAAAAGAAGCTGTTGGAGTAGAAATTGCGGTTAAATTTCATCGATTTCACTGTAAAAGGGTGGGACCTAGTTACTAATCTAATATCTCGTGCAAATTCGTACCTAGGGGACACCAGTGATCTAAGTTTATCGGAGCAGAAGCCGTGAAAGTATTTATAGAAGAGGCACAGGGAAGCCACGTACGCCAGTCTGCCAAGTCGGTATCGATCACATTACAGACTCTCCAAGAACCCCGATGAGAATAGCAGGGGCACCCGACCAGATGTGTTAGTGTTATAATAATAGCGTGAACGTTATTTTTCTCGCCATTTCTGTAACGTTAGTTTTCGTAACGTTAATCTGAAGTGGACATTTGGTTACTTCCTATTTACGAGTTATACTATTTCGATATCGTGGTGTAAAGTCAGTGTACCACCGAATCCTTCGAATAATACGCACAGAGAACTGAAAACCCAGAATACACTGGAACACCGATATTGATGGTCACTAGATGCCAGTAGAATAATCCATTTATAAGATATATTTTTTGCCTGGAGATCCGCGTTCGACCATATATGTCGGTATCGACACTTGTTTCGGAATAACAATTACCAACTTAATTATGCCATTGTTGTACGATATATTTCACTTGATCATACAGTTGGATGTCTTCAAGTGATGTGGTTCAAGTTTTTTAAAACAATCATGAATCATGAATTTTGTAGCGCCGGTTTATAAGATGAGGTAAAGAACGATATTCATTAAGGTCAAGATAATTCTTCTACAACCTGCATTTGGTATACAATATCTATCTATCTATCTATCTATCTATCTATCTATCTATCTATGTCTGCCAATTATCTATCTATCTATCTATCTATCTATCTATCTATCTATCTATCTATGTCTGCCAATTATCTATCTATCTATCTATCTATCTATCTATCTATCTATCTATCTATCTATCTATCTATCTATCTATGTCTGCCAATTATCTATCTATCTATCTATCTATCTATCTATCTATCTATCTATCTATCTATCTATCTATCTATCTATCTATCATCTGTTCATTATCTATCTATCTATCTATCTATCTATCTATCTATCTATCTATCTATCTATCTATCTATCTATCCCACTCTGTTCATTATCTATCTATCTATCTATCTATCTATCTATCTATCTATCTATCTATCTATCTATCCCACCCTCTGTTCATTATCTATCTATCTATCTATCTATCTATCTATCTATCTATCTATCTATCTATCTATCAATCTATCTATCTATCCCACTCTGTTCATTATCTATCTATCTATCTATCTATCTATCTATCTATCTATCTATCTATCTATCTATCTATTAACTAGTTACATTCTAATACATATTTCTTTGAAATTGTTCTATATCATTAGGCTTTTATCCAAGAAGCCCCATGGACATGATGAGGTGTGACTACATTGCTGACTGCTTCTATGAAATCATGCACGATTACATGAGGTACTTCCACTGGAAGAACGGACGCTTCAGGGTAAGTCAATTATTTGGAATCTGGTCAGCATTTTCTATCAACATCTTGCAACACACTATCTATAGAAATGGATAAGCAAAGAGGCTATAGTAAAATGATCATTTAGACTAAAAGACATTAGCTAAGACGAGTGTCGAATGCTTTGTAAATAATGTCTGCTTCTATGAAATCATGCACGATTACATGAGGTACTACCACTGGAAGAACGGACGCTTCAGGGTGAGTCAATTATTTCACATCTGCTCAACCTGTCATATCTAGATATTTCAACACACTATCTATAGAAATGGATAAGTAAAATGATCATTAAGACTAAAAGACATTGGCTAAGACGAGTGTCGAGTGCTTTGTAAATAATAACTGCTTCCATTAAATTATGCATGATTACAAGGAATACTAGCACCTGTTGAAATACGTAAATTCAACCACTTTCTACTTCAACAGATTGCTTTTCTCAATATTTTCAGAATCAACATTAAGGAATTATATCGTACCTAAATATTTTATTTTATCTTACTTCTTTTAAGTATTGTAAATTTGGTTTCATAAGTTTTTGATTTTTTTATGTCATAGGATTTTGCTAGTTGTGTTAATCGTGAATAACTGAAACATTGGTTGTGATTCCTAGGGCAGCATTTGATAGTGATGTTAGTACGAAGTCACAAGTAATCGTGATCGAGGGTTTCGTCGTTCTGGCCTTGTTCACACTGTTTTGCACGCTAGATAACGCGATCTTCCTCATAAATTGTAGCTATGGTCTGCTCCGCATGGGCTCTGCAATTGATAAAAAATGTGCCTGAGCAGATGTCTGTGACTGGGATTAGCTAGCCGATCTAGTAGAGTCATATTTGGATAGGAGTGGTGAGTCATACGTATATTGGTATATGTGTCCGAATAGTTAGAACTTTAGTATTCTGATTGAAATTCGGGTTCGAATCTCCCAAGTACGAGTTGTACTAAGAGTGAAACTGATTGGAAGCCATTGATAGTCATCTTGACCGAGGGTCTGAGTGCACTGAATTTGCCAGAAAGTTTAACTAAATACCTTTAACTTTACATTCGGGAACCTTGGGTCCATGTATCCATAGATAGTTTTCAGCACTTGTTTCCATCAACTGTTTACCATTCAAAGACAGAATGCATTACTTCAAAAAGAAAAAAAAACTCTTGAAGAAAAAAAAGTATCCAGCCTCTAATTAAATTGCCGACTGCTTGACATCTTTTGATTTGCTGTCAGGTTCATATTTACTATTTAAAGAATCGTCATTCTCTACCTGAGCACCAACTTTTACCATTTCTTCAGAGCAAATGACAATTCCAATTATCCATGGTTGATTATCTTCTTTTCTACTGGTCAGGGTTGATTAGTCACAATTTCGATGAAGCTGGGTTGGTTAAAAATCTGATGCATGTGCAGTGTGCATGAGGTTGCAATATGGGGAATTATTTTTACAAGTATTGTGAAAAAAAAAATCAGTCTTTGAGCATCTGCTTGTTTTTATGGCTGTCTATGAATTGCTAGATATAGCGGTTCGTGACTAAAGGGGTCTGTAACCCTAAAAAGGCTAAAAACTAACGGATGAGCATACTTAGAAACGAGTACCAATTTTGTTGCCACCTTTTTGTGAATTTACGGCACATTTTTCAGGATGTGCGTTGTGGTGCATTGGATATTGGCTCGGAACGAGAAATCGGGGAACCGAGTTCGAAACGAGTACCAACTGTCTTGCTTCCATTTTATGAAGTTATATCTCATTTTTATGTCTATTCTTTTCAGGCATTCCTTTTTTTATTTTAACTTAGCTAAACGAAAACAACTCACTACGGGATCATGCAATTCTCTTCTTTTCTGTATTTCTGTCTCTCTTTCTAAAAATGATTTGTATATTCCAGTACAACATGATGGACAGTGGCATGATGAGCTCCGGCATGGGATCTGGAATGGTCTCTGGAATGGGATCTGGAATGGGATGCGGCGATATGATGTCTTCTAATTATGATGTAAGTACCAAAGTATATCTATCCAAATTTCGAAGAATCAATCTCAGGTTATAATCATGAAAATTACCATCGTTTGTCAGGTATATTTAACTTGCTTTCGCACTTGAACAAGTTGTAACACAAGGGCGGTTTTTAGAGTGGGTAAGACGCTCGGACCACTAATCAAAATTTACTCCCAAAGAAGACAAAGCGACCTCGGCCTCACACGACAACTGAGGTACAATTGCGTTGCAAACCCAATAAATAAACTAGTAAATAAAACGTTTCTTGTTTACAGAGCAGAAAATAACAATTTATTCATTTCTAATTATGATGTAAGTACCAAGTACAAAAGTATATCTATCCAAAGTATATATATCCAATTCAATCTCAGGTTATAATCATGAAAATTACCATCGTTAGTCAGTTGTATTTAACTTACTTCCGCAATTGAGCAAGTTGTAACACAAGGGCGGTTTTTAGAGTGGGTAAGACGCTCGGATTACAGGTCAAAAGTATACCCAGTCTACGATGTCGCAGTAACTGAGTAAAGAACTTAACTAAGCATGTCAAGTCTGGTCTGACCACGTCTAAGATTGTATTACTTGGGTCCCACAAGTGACAGCTCATTTCGTTAGTCAGGTGGGGTGACGGAACATCCCAAAGAAACCAAAGCGACCTCGGAATGAAACGACAACTGAGGTACAACTGCGTCGCAAACCCAATAAATAGACTAGGAAATAAAACATTTCTTGTTTAAGGAGCAGAAAATAACGATTTATTCATTTCTAATTTATATTTCCCCAGAACTACATGTATTGGAGATACATGAACACTTTCAACAGGATCATGCCCTTCATGGAGAGGACTCTGTGCATGCGCAATGGAGGAAACAATTTCTTCATGGGAGACATGGTAAGCTTTATAAACTTTCAAATTGTATTTAAATGGTTTCTTTCACAGCAATACTTTTTCTGGTGTTATAAAAAGAAACAGACTGTCAAAACGTTTCAAAAGGTTTAAGGATGGAGATTTTCTAAACGTAGCTTAGTTGTGGCACAAGGCCAAAAATAAGGGACACCTAATGAGTATTGAACTCACTACTCAATTGTAATGATTCTAGCGAGACAAGCTTACTAGCCATTACATAACCTTGAGGTGTCCCAAGAGTTTATTGATGACAAATGTGAGAAAAAAAAAAATCCTTACTTGCTTACGCTGTGTAAAAATAGGAATTTTAAATATCATCTGTTAAAGTTACCAAATAGAACTATAAATTCCGAGAATCTAATTCAAGCACAAACTTTACTCAAATAAAGGCACGATTTTTACAAAAAGAATTGCATAAATAGTCCTTTATGCTTAGCAAGCCTTTAACAGGTTTCAAAATGTTTAATATAAAAAGAGAAACAAAATTATTTTCAGTAATAATCAAACTTTCGAGAACGGTGTAAGTTATTCCCCTTTGACTGATTGAATTACTGTTGATAATAAATATATTTCATTTACTCAAAACATACATTTTTGGTTTTTAATAACCTTGAAACTGTTGTTAAACAATAAAATAATCTAAACTTATTTAAAAATGGAAATTTGTCTGTGTGTGTGTGTGTGTTCGTTACATATAGACTCCGAAACGGCTGAACTGATTTTCTTGAAAATTTACACAGTTGTACTATAAGCGTCTGCGAGTGTTCTTAGCTCGGTTTTGTGTCGAGGTACTCCTGAAAAATATCGAAAATCGATAATCGAAAAAATCGGTTATAGAAGTATTGGTCCGATTTTAATCAAATTTGATACATTCATAGAAAAAGACATAAGAAACGATATTTAGAAGTTTCAAGGTTACAGTTCTTACAATAGTGCAGAAAATGTAATATCGATACCAGGAAATCAAAATTTGACTTACATCCATTCATTTTTCTTTCAGTCTACGGTTTCGATTTAACTGGAAACAACTATTGCTTTTTAGTCTTTCGTGTCAACGTCTAAAGAGTCTGAGCCCCAGGACCATGGATTAGTTTTAAAGCTTTCATTACACCCGAGCAACGCCAGCCTATACTGCTAGTCAGTATATAAAACAGTGTTATTTTAAAAAAAAATATTGATTTCATTATAGGATCATGTTATTTCAGTGTTGGCAATTTGTGAAAAATATTATCTCCCAATTTTAGCCTAATCGTCCGCCAAGGCTTCAGTGGCACACCTCAACTCGATGGACAAAACTTTTGATGACATCTCCTCGATCTCACCAACATGCTTTATAATCTCATCCTTAAGCTGTTGTATTCTTGTTAATTCCTTGGCATTTGAGATGATCCCCAGTGAAAGAAATCTAAAGGCGTCAAGTCGAACGATTGTGGTGTTCAATTGACATCACTGTTTCGAGAGATGAGGCGATATATGAACTTCTCTTGTTCGAACGTCTAGTTTCGTAATCGGTTTTGATATTTTTAACACGTTGTTCGACTGTTAATCTTCCTATGGTGGGAATGACCAAACACTGTATTTGTTGAATATGGATCATTTTATTTGAGTCATGACAATTATGTGTGAAAAATATTATCGCCTAATTTTCTGCTAAGGCTTTGGTGGTGCACCTCTACTCGATGGCGAAATCTTTTGATGACGTCTCTGTATGGTTGCTCCTCGATCTCACCAATATACCTTACTATCTCATCCTTCAACTGTTGAATTGTTGTTGGCTTGTTGGCATAAACCTTACTACAGAGATGATCCCAAAGGAATAAATCTAAAGGCGTCAAGTCGCACGATTGTGGTGGTCAGTTGACACCACTGTTTCGAGAAATGATAAACCATGGGGACTTCACTTGTTTTAACATCTATTTTCGTAATAGACTTTGATAACTTTAACACACAGTCAGATTGTCAATCTTCCCATGTTTGGAATTTCTAAAGACTGTATTTGTTAAATCTGAAATAAATTGAAAAAATGTCATTAGACGCTGTAACTTAATTCCCATTTAAAATCAGTCCAAGTTATTGGGACAACCTATATGTATTTATTATTATACTTGTTAATATTTATATATATTTATATATGTATGTATAAATTACTTTCCAGATGATGCTGTGTGATATGATGTTCTACTGTTGCATGGAGAATATGATGATGGATAACCAGTCTATGATGAGCAGCTACCCTAAACTGATGGCCCTCTACAGCCGCTGCGGTGCCCACCCGAAACTTTGCAGTTACCTGAAGAACCGCTGTAATACATCTTGGTAGAAAGGGTGATATGTTTCCCCCATAATTAACTTACAAGGATGAATGAAATAATTAAACGAAAATTTAAAATATGGTGTGAAAGAAAATTTTGGAAAAAACATAATCTGAATGATACTATGAATAAATAAATGTTTTTTGCTTATTTTCGGCTTTCAGAGTTTTTATTTGAGAATTTTATAAAAAAAATTACTTTTATGAGATTGTAACACTTTTTGAATTTAGTGAAAATAATTTGTTAAGCAACTGGAAAGCAATATGGCTTTCACTTCTGAAATTTAACGGCTGGTGTACTGGCGATCATTACCGAAAGTGTCTGTTAACCATCAAATAAGTCTTTTGAAGCTTAGGATATTGCTTTGGACAGCTCGTAAGTGTTTGACAGGGTTTGGCATACTGATGTTCTTCATAAGTTCAATTGCTTTGGCATTCAGTGGCGAATTTTTGAAGTGATTCAGCTTTTCTTATTTAATCGCGAAATACATGTAATCCTAAACGGCCACTCTTCCAGATCTTTTTTGTACGAAGGCATTGTTCGCTAGAACTCTATCCTTTGACCTATTTTGGTATTAATTTTCTTCAAAGGCCTTCCAGCTCACTACTTGGTATCTTTACTGATGGCACAACCATTTGCTGATCAGTTGGATAAGGTCAAATTAGCAACTGATCTAAATATAATCTAGTCTGTTGTTAACTGTTGTTAACAAATAATGGCTCATTTTAGAAAAAAAATGGTTCTGAAATATTTCAGGCTGAATGCATTGACCACTTTTCCCAGATTGTCCGACTGAAAATGTTCATTCCAAATAAAATGCATATATGATGGAAAATTTTCATCATTTCCATATTCGTACCGAGACATTTACACGGATTTTTCAAAAAGGGATATTTTTTGGAAATTCCCTATAAACTCCAAATTCTGTGAATAAATCTTTGAACTGTTAATGAGTGCCCACACTTTGAATACCTATAGAAGGGGTTTTCATTCTTTTTTACCAATGCACCCGTTTTACCCATGTGTCAGAATGTTATTTCAAGGATTGTCCGACTCGAAAGACTCATTCCAAATAATATGTGTATCTTATTGAATATCTTCGTCTTGTTCTCTATTAGTACACCCACATTTACACGGATTATTTTTATAGAGGATTTCTACTAATTTAATAGCAATAGAAAATGTTGATGGATTTTTAAAACTTGAATTGCAGTCTCTCTCCCACCGGCGCAACGTGGCTTCCCTGTGTCTCTTCTATAAATACTTTCACGGCTTCTGCTCCGATGAACTTAGATCACTAGTGCCCCCTAAATACGTATTTGAACGAGATACTAGATTAGCAACTAGATCCCACCCTTTTACAGTGAACCGGATAAAATTCAGCCGTAACTGCTACTCCAACAGTTTCTTTCCTCGCACTTCCCGACTGTGGGATTCTCTTCCAAACGATTGCTTCCCTGACGGCTACAATCTCCAGGAGTTTAAATGTAAGGTCAATAGACACCTCCTAACACACTAACCTGCTCCTATTCTATCAAACACTCTTCCCATCTCATCCTCGCTATCCTTACTCATCTATCACCTTCCTCCTGACATTCCCTATGTCTAACTACTCAAACTCTTTACCTTCCCCTATGTAGCCCCATGCGCAATAGTGGCAGTGGAATGCCTTGCTTGGGGTGAGATGATTAAAAAAAAAATTATATAATAAATAAATTGGAGAATACTTCAATAAACAATACGTTCAGTTGAATGCCAGGATATTGTAATTCAATAAACAAAAACTTTTAAAAAGTTCAGCAAATTTATATCGATTTTATTCTGATTTAGAGCCGCCGAGAAATTTGTGGTTGTTTTTTCATTACAACGTCTTTTTTATACTTATGACAGATTCTAAGTTTTGTAAATAAAAAAAACTAGATAAGGACATTATTTTTCCCATCATAAACCCTAAAATTTCACAGATTGGGGTGATTCCCCCTGTTGTAAAGATATATCTTTTCGTGTTGCATTAGTTTCCCTAAAAATAATTTCTTTTAGCAAAGCTTAATGAGCCTCTACACGTTGAATGCCTATGGCAGGGATTCTCAATGTGTTGTGATGCAGTGGATATCGGCTCAGAACGAGAAATCGAGGAACCGAGTTCGAATTCCAGTTGAATTCATTGCATTCACTTACGCGCAAATATCCTTAGGAAAGGTATTAATCCGTCTCTTCCTTCTACTTATGGGTTAAATAACAGGACAGATTGGGTTCTATAGACTTGGCTGGCATCGAGTCTACCACAGAGAGCAATGGCAACCTACTGCGGGATAATCTTCTGCCCAGTCAGTCATGTCTCTTTTGAGACATGATCGCCCAAGCGTGTTTCACGTATGACACTTAACTGACTGACTGAATATAATAGTTGGGAACATAATTAAAACGTCTCTTGGGCATAAAGTGGGTGATCGATTTTCTATTGTTATGAAGTAATAAACTGATCTCCCAATAATTATGCTTAATATAATAATGTAATATAATCTATCTCTTCTCCTTCCAGCTATGAGTTAAGTGGCAGGACAAATTGGGTTCTATAGCCTTGGCTGGCAACGAGTCTACCACAGAAAGCTATGGCAACCTATTGCGGGATAATCTTCTGCCCAGGCAGTCATGTCTCGAAAGAGACATGGTCGCCCAAAGCCTGTATAATGTATGGGACTTAACTGACTGACTGAATTGTCGGAAACATAATTAAAACTTCTACTGGGCATAAAATGGGGGATCGTTTTTTTATGGTTATGAAGTAATAAACTGATCCCCCACTAATTATACTTAATATAATAATGTAATATGATCCATCTCTTCTCCCTCCAGCTATGAGTTAAATGGCAGAACAGATTGGGTTCTACAGCCTTGGCTGGCAACGAGTCTACCACAGAAAGCTATGGCAACATCTTCTTGGACCATGTGACATGTCCCTTCAGGATGTTGGCGATCATGGCCTTCCACATCTCCCTGTCCCTGGTGTCTCTTAGCACGCTTTCTCCTGTTACCTCACCCAAACCCTGCTCTGCCATCCACCTGCTTAGGCCCATCAAATATGTTATCCGCTGCTTGCCCCCTGTCCCTTTTTCTCTCTATCTGACCTGTGAGTATTAGATTCCCCAAACCATT
Organism: Ascarosepion bandense; assembly: GCA_037127315.1. Taxonomy (NCBI): domain Eukaryota; kingdom Metazoa; phylum Mollusca; class Cephalopoda; order Sepiida; family Sepiidae; genus Ascarosepion; species Ascarosepion bandense. Next base: position 1,709,487 of record JBBBDQ010001031.1, on the reverse strand, counting down.
CTTCCTCATCATATGTCCCTGGAACTTAAGCTGTCTCTTCCTGATGCTTGGTATTATCCCCCTTTTCGTTTCCATCCTTTCTTAAACCTCATCATTGCTCACATACTCGATCCATGATATCCACAGCATCCTTCTGTAGAACCATATTTCAGCTGCTTCAAGCTTTTCCTTCATCTTTGATGATATTGTCCATCATTCACTGCCATATTGAAAAACAGACATCACATAGCAATCCAATACTCTCTTCTTTGTATTTAGTGAAATTTTTCTGCCTTTTAATATCCTACTCGTCATTGGCCATGTGCCATATCCCTTCAGGATGTTGGCGAATATGGCCTTCCACAACTCCCTGTTCCTGGTGTCTCTTAACACGCTTTCTCCTGTTACCTCCCCCAAACCCTGCTCTGCCATCCACCTGCTTAGGCCCATCAAATATGTTATCCGCTGCTTTCCCGTGTCTCTTTTCCTCCTATCTGACCTGTGAATATCAGATTCTCCAAGCCCTTCTTCCTCATCATGTGATGACGCTCCCGGGTCGCTAGTCGTGATGGTTTCGACATAGTATCTGGTCTTCAAGTTTTCTATTACAACAGTGTTCCTCCTTGCCCACGCTGTGATTTTTGATCACAGGGAAGGCACGTTGAAATCTTGCAAGCTGTATCTTTACCACATCAAACCAGACCGGACGCGCATACCCATTTGGGTTCATAAAAAAAAAACGGCACAAAAAAAAAAGTAAATTCGATGACGACCGCAACACATGTCAATTCGCTTTCGGATCTCTGTGTTACATATTTCCCTTTTGACTTAGAACACTTCTCAGGTATTTAAATTTTTGTACCTGCTTGATACAGGTGGGGGATATGAGTATCCCCCACCTGTATTTGGCATTTTTGGCTGCCCTTTTTGCTGATGACCATACATTCGGTTTATTTGTAATTTTTAGCGGTTTATTTGTCATTCATTTTTTTTCAGCTAACTTTTTCAGGAGGATTTGTAGTTTCCTTTCCGTGTCCGCTATCAGCACTGTATCATCTGCGTGTCTTATGTTGCTCAAATTATTGCCGCCGATTATGAATCCTGACATATCTGCGAGGGTCCTGATAATAGTCTCACTGTACAGTTAGAATAGAGTCGGTAAAAAGACACATCCTTGTCTTATACTACTTTCTATCTAAACTTATTTTATAAATGGAACTTTTGTGTCTGTGAGTGTATATGCGTGTGTGTGTGTGTGTCCGTTACCTATAGACTCCGAAACGGCTGAACTGATTTTCTTGAAAATTTACACAGTTGTACTATAAGCGTCTGAGAGCGTTCTTAACATGGTTTTGTGTCGAGGTACCCCCGATATATATCGAAAATCGATAATCGAAAAAAAACGGGTTATAGAAAGAGTGGTCCGATTTTAATCAAATTTGATCCACTTATAGACAAAGACATAAGAAACGATATTCAGAAGTTTTATGGTTGCAGTTCTTACAATAATGCAGAAAATCAATAATATATATATATATATATATATATATATATAAAAGGCCAGATGTTTGTGTGTGTGTCTGTTTATCTGTCTGTATGTCCTTTATACAAATCCACAATTTTTATCCGATTCTCAGCAAACTTCAAAATTTCACTTAGATCCATTAGTTTCGATTTAACTGGAAACAACTATTGTTTTTTAGTCTTTCGTGCCAACGCCCAAAGAGTCTGAGCTCCAGGAACATGGATTAGTTTGAAAGCTTTCATTACACCCGAACAACGCCGTGCTATATTGCTAGTCATTGTATATCTACGGAATTCGTTTCCTGACAATATGCAAGCGATTTGCTGCTAGTAGACGCTTTTGATTCCACTAATGTCTTTCCCAAATATGTCGAGGTTGCTAAGAATTTTTGAATATAGATTTACATGGGTGATTTTACAGAGGACTTTTACAAATTAAATAGCTATTGACACTGTTGAGGTTTTTAAAACTTGAATACATTGTAGAATAATTTGTTATGAATGAATAAACAGAAGCATAGTTCAGTAAACAAAATGTTCAATAGAATGTCAGGGAATTGTAATAAAATAAATAAAATTAAAAAAAAAAACGCCGTGAAGGGTTTTAAAAGGGTTTTATACTATGAGGCAGCTAAGTAATGTAACAAGCTTGAACATTTGCCGAGGAAATAGTCATATTATAAATTCGAGGCTAACAACATTTCGTCTATGGGAAACTAGTGAAAAATAATTAATCAGTCGCGAAGCAAGACAATCTCTTTTGAAGTTAGTCAAAGAAGGAATATGGCAGCAATACTTTAATGTGTTGCGGTCGACTTGACTATAGAATTCTCGTTGCCAAGTTCTTGTGGATCCCGGTAATGGGGTCCCCAAAAATAAATGAACAACGACTAGTGATTGAGATAGAAAATAAGTGCATTAACATAAGTATAGAAACTTGAATGAAGATTAGCAGTCCAGGTGTTGTTGATCTCAGGATTGAGGTCCCCAAAAATAAATGAACAACGACTAGTGATTGAGATAGAAAATAAGTGTATTAACATAAGGATAGAAACTTGAATGAAGATTAGCAGTCCAGGTGTTGTTGATCTCAGGATTGAGGTCCCCAAAAATAAATGAACAACGACTAGTGATTGAGATAGAAAATAAGTGTATTAACATAAGGATAGAAACTTGAATGAAGATTAGCAGTCCAGGTGTTGTTGATCTCAGCATTGAGGTCCCCAAAAATAAATGAACAACGACTAGTGATTGAGATAGAAAATAAGTGTATTAACATAAGGATAGAAACTTGAATGAAGATTAGCAGTCCAGGTGTTGTTGATCTCAGCATTGAGGTCCCCAAAAATAAATGAACAACGACTAGTGATTGAGATAGAAAATAAGTGTATTAACATAAGGATAGAAACTTGAATGAAGATTAGCAGTCCAGGTGTTGTTGATCTCGGGATTGGGGTCCCCAAAAATAAATGAACAACGACTAGTGATTGAGATAGAAAATAAGTGTATTACCATAAGGATAGAAACTTGAATGAAGATTAGCAGTCCAGGTGTTGTTGATCTCGGGATTGGGGTCCCCAAAAATAAATGAACAACGACGAGTGATTGAGATAGAAAATAAGTGTATTAACATAAGGATAGAAACTTGAATGAAGATTAGCAGTCCAGGTGTTGTTGATCTCGGGATTGAGGTTCCCAAAAATAAATGAACAACGACTAGTGATTGAGATAGAAAATAAGTGTATTAACATAAGAATACAGACTTGAATGAAGATTAGTAGTCCAGGAATGCGGGTTAGTAAAATTATATGTACAAGTCTTTGGAAGTGAAGCCGTAGTATATTGAGTATGTCCGCGTCGGAAGCTGACGGGTAAGGCGTAATAATCTTCTCAATGGGTGGAGCATTGAGCTACAATGAACTACTATTTACTGACTCTCTCGGGACTCTCGTATTCCCCGGCTAACTCTCTGTGACAACGCAGTATTCGGTATTTATTTACCCCCCTACTAGGGCAAAATGTGGCACAAGCCTTTTTAACGTGGGTTCTCCGGGCCAGCCAAAAATACCTGTCTAATTTTGCCCAGTTGTGATTCTCCCCTTCAGCGGAGCCACGACTGGGTTAATGCTCTGCGCCCGAAGGCAGAAAGCTACAGAACCAAAGAAACGGCGTTCTGGTATTTATTCATCCTCCCACTAGGGCAAAATGCAGTATAATTCCATTTTTAACATTGGTTCTCTGGGCCATATGGCCCAGCCAATAATATCTGTTTAATTTGCCCAGTCGTGACCCTACATTTCGGCGGAAATTACCGCGAGAAAAAGCTGAAATCGGTATTTATTTACACCCGCTGTTATTACAAAATGTGGCACAAGGCCATTTTAACGTGGGTCCTCTGGGCCATAAAGCCTAGCTAAAAATTCCTTTCTAATTTTGCCCAGTCATGGTTTTAAAGTTCGGCGGGACCACGACTGTGTTAAATCTCTCCGCCCGAAGGTAGGTAGATTACAGTGTCAAAGGAATCACCGCGAGAAAACACGGAAATCTCCCGTCTCGCTTCTATAACACTAGTATAAGTATACTCTGAACGACTTCATCTTTATGTTAAGTGAGAACCCCTCAACACTATAGAAATGTTAGAGCATATCCGCGGGAGTTATCACATTCTGGAATAATACATTGAGCCGGTCATTCTTCTTTCTGGAATGATACATTGAGCCGGTCTTTCTTCTTTCTGGAATGATACATTGAGCCGGTCTTTCTTCTTTCTGGAATGATACATTGAGCCGGTCATTCTTCTTTCTGGAATGATATATTGAGCCGGTCATTTTTCTTTCTGGAATGATATATTGAGCCGGTCATTCTTCTTTCTGGAATGATAAATTGAGCCGGTCATTCTTCTTTCTGGAATGATAAATTGAGCCGGTCATTCTTCTTTCTGGAATGATACATTTAGCCGGTCATTCTTCTTTCTGGAATGATACATTTAGCCGGTCATTCATCTTTCTGGAATATATATGTTAAGCCGGTCTTTCTTCTTTCTGGAATATATACGTTAAGCCGGTCTTTCTTCTTTCTGGAATGATATATTTAGCCGGTCATTCTTCTTTCTGGAATGATACATTGAGCCGGTCATTCTTCTTTCTGGAATGATATATTGAGCAGGTCATTCTTCTTTCTGGAATGATATATTGAGCCGGTCATTCTTCTTTCTGGAATGATAAATTGAGCCAGTCATTCTTCTTTCTGGAATGATATATTGAGCCGGTCATTCTTCTTTCTGGAATGATAAATTGAGCTGGTCATTCTTCTGTCTGGAATGATACATTTAGCCGGTCATTCTTCTTTCTGGAATGATACATTGAGCCGGTCATTCTTCTTTCTGGAATGATATATTGAGCAGGTCATTCTTCTTTCTGGAATGATAAATTGAGCCGGTCATTCTTCTTTCTGGAATGATAAATTGAGCCGGTCATTCTTCTTTCTGGAATGATATATTGAGCCGGTCATTCTTCTTTCTGGAATGATAAATTGAGCTGGTCATTCTTCTGTCTGGAATGATACATTTAGCCGGTCATTCTTCTTTCTGGAATGATACATTTAGCCGGTCATTCTTCTTTCTGGAATATATACGTTAAGCCGGTCTTTCTTCTTTCTGGAATGATACATTTAGCCGGTCATTCTTCTTTCTGGAATGATACATTGAGCCGGTCATTCTTCTTTCTGGAATGATATATTGAGCAGGTCATTCTTTCAGCATCTTTATCGTTGTTACAAATATACGAAATTCATTTTCCACCTCTTAATTTCTGTTGTTTCAAGATAAACCCTGACCCTCTGTTAGTGTCCCAAATATGAGTAAATAGTTAATCCACAGACTGAGGTTTAAACACTATGAAAATCTAAAAATACATTTTTATAGTAACAGAATTACCAGTGATATTTTTCGAAGAAAATATTTCCAACAATAGATTTTTGTTAAAAAGCTTTACCAGCAATACATTTTTTATGCAAAATATACCAGTATTAAATTCTTGAAAGTAAACATATTTGTAAAAGAAATTGTTAATGTTTCCAACAAAAAAAAAATAAATAAATAAAAATTTGGCATTAAATTACCCATTAATCAGTTAGTTAAGTGCCATACTTGACACACGCTTCGGCGATCATGTCTCGAAAGAAACATGACTGACTGGGCAGAAGATTTAACACCCAATAGTTTGCCAAATATTTTCTTCGATTGACTGGTTGCCAACAAAACCTAATCTGTCCTGAGATTTAGCGCAGACCTTGAGGGAGAAGAGACGGATTATATTATTATATTAATAAGTAGTAATTGATGGTGGATCAGTTTATAACTTCATAACAATAGAAAAACACTTTATGCCCAGTCAAAGGAATATGAGCTCCTTCGAACAATTAATTTAATGAGCCACGTAACAAACATCAACAGACCGCGCAACAGAATCGGTCCGAAGACAGCACAAGAACAGTGTGGCTTCGTTAAAGATACCGGAACGATGAATGCAATATTCATGCTCAGAATGCTACCTGAAAGAGCAATACAAATGCAGAAGGGCCTTTATCTTTAGAGACTACGCAAAGGCGTTTGACAAAGTACGGCACAAAGACCTGATAAAGATGCTCAACAACCTTAACATTTTCAGGGGAAAAGAAAACGTTAGGATAATCCGGAATCTATATTGGAAGCAAACCGCTAGTGTACAGATAGGAAGTGAACTCAGCAGGACGTAAGACAAAGATGTCTTTCTCACCAGATCTATTCAACCTGTACTGCGAAATAATTATGAGAAAATTAAAGGCCTTGCCAGTCATTCTTCTTTCTGGAATGATACATTGAGCCGGTCATTCTTCTTTCTGGAATGATACATTGAGCCAGTCATTCTTGTTTCTGGAATGATATATTGAGCCGGTCATTCTTCTTTCTGGAATGATACATTGAGCTGGTCATTCTTCTTTCTGGAATGATACATTGAGCTGGTCATTCTTCTTTCTGGAATGATACATTTAGCCGGTCATTCTTCTTTCTGGAATGATATATTGAGCCGGTCATTCTTCTTTCTGGAATGATACATTGAGCTGGTCATTCTTCTTTCTGGAATGATACATTGAGCCGGTCATTCTTCTTTCTGGAATGATACATTTAGCTGGTCATTCTTCTTTCTGGAATGATACGTTAAGCCGGTCATTCTTCTTTCTGGAATGATATATTGAGCCGGTCATTCTTCTTTCTGGAATGATACATTGAGCTGGTCATTCTTCTTTCTGGAATGATACATTGAGCCGGTCATTCTTCTTTCTGGAATGATACATTGAGCTGGTCATTCTTCTTTCTGGAATGATACGCTAAGCCGGTCATTCTTCTTTCTGGAATGATATATTGAGCCGGTCATTCTTCTTTCTGGAATGATACATTGAGCTGGTCATTCTTCTTTCTGGAATGATACATTGAGCCGGTCATTCTTCTTTCTGGAATGATACATTGAGCCGGTCATTCTTCTTTCTGGAATGATACGTTAAGCCGGTCATTCTTCTTTCTGGAATGATATATTGAGCCGGTCATTCTTCTTTCTGGAATGATACATTGAGCTGGTCATTCTTCTTTCTGGAATGATACATTGAGCCGGTCAAATCATTAGCGGTCACAATCTTAACAATATAAAATACGTGGATGACACGGAAAGAAAAATGCAGGACCTCCTACAGAAGGTAGCAAAAAAAAAAACCCAAAATAAACAAGAAGAAAGGACTGAGCATAAACTTAAAGAGAACTGAATGAATGGTCATCAGCAAAAAGAAGATTTCAAAATTCTAACTAAAGCATCGAAGAAACTAAAATAAAACAAGTAAATAAATTTAAATATCCGGAAAGTGTTCTGGCATAGGATGGAAAATGCTACACAGAGATCCAAAGACGCATTGGCATGGTCAAAGATGCATTTCAGAAGCTAATCAGAGTACTGAGAGGCAGGAAAATCTCATTGGAAACAAGAAAACTGAATTGCTATGTGATATCAGTCCTTCTATATGGAAGTAAATGTTGGACGATCTCATCAAGGATGGTTGTTGGTTGGTTGTTTTGTTTTTATGGCATATCAACACCTCGGCGGGTCATTTATTGCCAACTACATTTTTTATTTTATTTATTGCTGATAATACCTTTTTCTTTCAACAATTTATTGTTGTTTTTATATAAGTTTTGTGTCTAGTAATACTTTTTTCTTTTCAAGTATCGACATTCATTGGGATTTGTTTTTAATTGCAGGGTCCCCAAGTTCTACCCTTGTTATTTAACCTATAACTGGAGGGAAGGGACGGATTAATACCTTTCCCAAGGGTACCAGTGCTTAAGTGAATGCAGGGTATTCAACTGGAATTCGAACTTGGCTCACCGATTTCTCTTTCCGAGCCGATATCCACTGCACACCTGTCACTAAACGCTTACAGCACCTGGTATTCCCAAGCGGTCACCCATCTAAGTACTGACCAGGATCAACGTTGCTTAACTTCGGTGATCGAGCGAGAATCGGTGTATTCAACGTGATAGGCCGTAAGCTCATCAAGAATGAAGGAGAGGCTTGAACCAGTAGAAATATAGTTCTACAGAAGGATGCTGAGGATGCTATAGACCTAGCAGCAAGAGAGGAGGCAAACAAAAAGAAAACTCATACTTAACATCAGGAAGAGATAGATAAGGTTCCTGGACAACATAATGAGGAAGGAGGGTCTGGAGAATTTAATACTCACGGGACAGATAGAAAGAATGAGAGACAAGGGAAAGCAGCACAGAACCAAATTGATAGGTCTGAGCAAACTGATGGCGCAAAGGGGTTAGGAAAGGATACAAAGAGAAAAATATTGAAAGCGACAAGAGACGGAGCCATTAGAGAGTCTCGGACTACCAAGGTACTGAAGGGACACGGCACATGAAGAAGAAGCTTTCTTTATGTTTCAAAATATTTCGTTCAGTCTGTCAGTTATATGCCATACGTGATACACACCTCGGCGATCATGTCACGAAAAAGACATGATTGACTGGACATAACATTTTTCCACACTAAGTTGCCATTAATTTCTTTTGTAGACTGGTTGCCAACCAAGACTATAGAACCAAACCTATCTATCTATCTATCTATCTATCTATCTATCTATCTATCTATCTATCTATCTATCTATCAAAAGTGAATATCTATCTATCTATCTATCTATCTATCTATCTATCTATCTATCTATCTACCTATCTATCTATCTATCTATCTATCTATCTATCAAAAGTTAATATCTATCTATCTATCTATCTATCTATCTATCTATCTATCTATCAAAAGTTAATATCTATCTATCTATCTATCTATCTATCAAAAGTTAATATCTATCTATCTATCTATCTATCTATCTATCTATCTATCTATCTATCAAAAGTTAATATCTATCTATCTATCTATCTATCTATCAAAAGTTAATGTCTATCTATCTATCTATCTATCTATCTATCTATCACAAGTTAATATCTATCTATCTATCTATCTATCTATCTATCTATCTATCTATCTATCTATCTATCTATCAGGAATGTGCGTTGCGGATATCGTCTTGGAACGAGAAATCGGAGAATCGAGTTCAAATTCCAGTTGAATTCCTTACGTTCACTTACGTGCAAATAACATTGGGAAAGGTAATAAATCATCTCTTCCCTCTAGCTATGGGTCAAATAACAGGACAGATTGCGATCTATAGATTTAGTTGGCAACCATTCTACCGCAGAAAGTAATGACAGCCTACTGCGGGATAATCTTCTACCCACTCAGTCATGTCTCTTTCCAGACATAATCGCCCAGGCGTGTATCACGTATGACTGATCTATCTATCTATCTATCTATCTATCTATCTATCTATCTATCTATCTATCTATCTATCTATCTATCTATCTACCTCGAGTGTATACTTACTATATTTCGATAAAAGATTTGCGCAGACCTTCAAAAGCTAAACTGACTCGTCAGTACTTCACAATTCACTGGAATTGGTATACAAAGAATTCTAGTATGTTGACTTTTGGCATTTATTAACGAACCTTAAATACTTTTATGTTAATTACTCGTCGAAATGTGTCAGTTATTTAGCATGGTATGGCGTTGTAATTGATTGGGTTAAAGACCAACTTGCTAGCGAAATGAATGTATGTACTCAACGTTCCTACGCACTAAAGACAGATATCTCATTAAATGATAAGGTGAATGGTGGAATAAGAAAAAAGGTCATCGGGTGAGCAAATGATAAGGTTAATTGTCATCGGTCAGTGGAAAGAACAAAAAATGAGGTCATCTGGGTGGGAAATGCGATTAATATGGACATCGTACAAATTGGTGGTCACTTACCTTATTCCAATGTGTAAAAGTAGCATTTTGCTATCAATAAAACTCGTTTTCATTGATCTAGCGAACTACCTCCAGTAATTTTAGACAGTTCATTTCTGTGTCATCTTCACCAATCTATCTATCTATCTATCTATCTATCTATCTATCTATCTATCTATCTATCTATCTATCTATCTAACCCTTCAATATATTCTTATCTATCTATCTATCTATCTATCTATCTATCTATCTATCTATCTATCTATCTATCTATCTGAGTCTGTTCATTATCTATCTATCTATCTATCTATCTATCTATCTATCTATCTATCTATCTATCCCTTCAATATATTCTTATCTATCTATCTATCTATCTATCTATCTATCTATCTATCTATCTCAGTCTATTCATATCTATCTATCTATCTATCTATCTATCTATCTATCTATCTATCTATCTATCTCACTCTGTTCATGTCTATCTATCTGTTTTTATATTCATCCATTCTTTCTTTCTTTCTTTCTTAGTTCATCTATCTATCTATCTATCTATCTATCTATCTATCTATCTATCTATCTATCCCTTCAATATATTCTTATCTATCTATCTATCTATCTATCTATCTATCTATCTATCTATCTATCTATCTATCTGAGTCTGTTCATTATCTATCTATCTATCTATCTATCTATCTATCTATCTATCTATCTATCTATCTATCTCAGTCTATTCATATCTATCTATCTATCTATCTATCTATCTATCTATCTATCTATCTATCTCACTCTGTTCATGTCTATCTATCTGTTTTTATATTCATCCATTCTTTCTTTCTTTCTTTCTTAGTTCATCTATCTATCTATCTATCTCAGTCTTCTTTCATATCTCAGTCTGCTTTCATCTATCTTTCGAGCTCGCTATCTCGATCTTTACATACCTCTCTCGTCTTTCTACCTTTCCTTATTCTGTTCATATCTGTTGATCCATCTATTGAGCTTGTTAGCAAAATATATGACAATTTGCGATTTTTGTGACGTCTCTTGATTTGTTTTACCAGTCTCTCATCTTCTTTGTCACTCTTTCTCTCTCCATTGTCTCCTCTCTCTCTCTAAGTTTGCTGATGTCCTTTTTCTGTATCTCCCCATTTTGTCTATCGGCTAGTCTGTCTGTCTGTCTGTCTGTCTGTCTGTCTCCATCTCACTCTATCCGTATCTGTTCTTTTGTTTTTCTATTTGCTGGTCTCGTTTTCTACTTATGTTTCCCTTAGAGTTTTATGTGTTTACATCTATCTGATCTTCGAATAATAATAATAATAATATTAATAATAATAATAAGAAGAAGAAGCTTATAAATACCTAGGTGTAAATGAGAGTGAAAACATTCACCATAAAAAATGAAAGAAATAGTGCGTAAAGAGTACTATAGAAGGCTACGAATGATATTAAAAACTGAATTAAATTCACAGAATAGAGTTATGGCCATTAATAGCCTTGCAATCCCAGTTGTCCAATATAGCTTCAACATCTTAAACTGGACTCTAAACGACATCAGGCGAATGGATGTTAAAACAAGAAAGCTTCTTTCTAAGCATAGGATGCATCACCCAAAGGCTGATGTAGACCGTCTATACATACCCCGTAAAGAAGGTGGAAGGGGTCTTATTCAGCTGGAATTGTCATACAAGACAACAACTATTGGCTTACTAACATACATAGAAACAACAAAGGATTGGATGATACAATTAGTAAGGCAACATGAAGAAAGAAAGAAAAAATATTCAATAATAAAAGAAGGCAGTAAATACAAACAAGAATTACAGTTAGTAGATTCTGTAGAAAAGCAAAACAGTAGCCAAGAACCAACTATTGCGGCAAAAAATATGAAAATGAAAGCCAAAGATAAAGCTCTTGAAAAGATGAAACAGCGCTGGCAAGACAAACCTCTGCATGGCCAATATCCAGTACGTGCCAATAAATCCAATGTTGACAAAGTTAATACTCATCGATGGTTACGTGCATCTGGATTAAAGTCTGAAACTGAAGGATTTATACTTGCAGCACAAGACCAAAGTCTTTTCACGAGAAACTTTCAGGCAAATATTATGCATAATAATATGGATCCAAAATGCAGGTTTTGTGATAAACACCAAGAAACAATAGACCACCTAATCTCAGGCTGTTCTGTACTTGCCCCAAACGAATATAAAAATCGCCACGATAGAGTTGGGCAATATTTACATTGGGCAATGTGCAAACATTATGGAAAAGCTGTAAACAAACACTGGTATGAACATCATCCAGCACCGGTTACAGAAATAGAAGATGTAACCATTCTATGGGGTTACACCATCTACACAGACAGAAAAATTGAAGCAAACAGGCCAGACATTATTGTTAAAAACCAGAAGGAGAAAACTTGTCTATTAATTGATATGGCTTGTCCAGCGGATTGTAACATAGCAATCAAGGAATTTGAAAAACTGTCAAAATATAAAGACCTGGAAATTGAAATAGAAAAAATGTGGAAATTGAAAACAAGAGTTGTGCCAGTGATAGTAGGTGCACTTGGAATGATAAAAAATGGAACAAAACAACACATTGAAAGAATCCCTGGAAACCCCAGCTTAAGAGATATACAAAAAATTGTCTTATTAAGTACAGCCCACACACTAAGGAAAACGTTATCTATGTAATGCTGGGGATGATAGGGAGGATAGAAAAACATGAAATGGAGTCATAACAACACGCCACTACCTGCCTTAGGTCTCCCCGCAGACTTGGTTGGTAGTGAGACCAATGCAGAAATCGAAATATGATGAAAAATGACATAATAATAATAATAATAACTGGATGATACAATTAGTCAAACAAGATGAAAACAGAAAGAAAAGATATTCAATAATGTAAGAAGGCAGTAAATACAAACAAGATTTATATTTAGTAGATTCTGTAGAAAAGCAAAACAGAAGCCAAGAACCAACAATTGCGGCAAAAAATATGAAAATGAAATGCCAGGATAAGGCTCTTGAACAGATGAAACAACACTGGCAAGACAAACTTCTGCATGGCCAATATCCAGAACGTGCCAACAAACCCAATGTTGATAAAGTTAATACTCATCGATGGTTACATGCATCTGGATGAAAGTCTGAAACTGAAGGCTTTATTCTTGCCGCGCAAGACCAAAGTCTTTTCACTAGAAACTTTCAGGCAAATATTATATATAATAATGTGGATCCAAAATGCAGGTTCTGTGATAATCACCAAGAAACAAAAGACCATCTAATTTCAGGATGTTCTGTATTTGTCCCAAATGAATATAAAAATCGTCATGATTGAGTTGGGCAACATTTTCACTGGACAATGTGCAAACACTTTGGAAAATATGTAAAGAAACACTGGTATGAACATCACCCAGCACCGGTTACAGAAATAGAATATGTCTGGATTAAAGTCTGAAATTGAAGGCTTTATTATTGCAGTACAAGACCAGACTTCTTCACGAAAAACTTCCAGGCAAATATCCCTCATAATGATGTGGATCCAAAATGTAGGTTCTGCGACAAATATCAGGAAACCATAAACTATCTAATCTCAGAATGTTCTTTACTTGCACCAAATGAAAATAAAAATTGTCACGATAGAAAGGGACAATGTTTGCACTCACTGGGAAAGGTGTAAACACTTTAGAAAATACGTAAGCAAACACTGGTATGACCATCACCCAGAAAGAGACAGGGTACGTAACTATTCTATAGGATTACATCACTTACGCTGCCAGAAAACTTAAAGATATTATTTCGGACATTATTGTCAAAAACAGAAAAGAAAGCATTGCCTACTAATTGATGTGGCTTGTCCAGAGGATTGTAAGATAGCAACCAAGGAGTTTGAAAGCTATTAAAGGATAAACGAAAATTGAAATTAAAAAAATGTAGAAGATGAAAACAAGAATAGTATTAATGAAAGTAGGTGTGTTTGGAATTATAAAATAGACCAAAACAACACATTAAAAGAATCCCTAGAAATCCCAAGTTAAAAGATATACAAAAAAATGTCTTGATAATTTCAGCCCAAATATTGAGAAGAACATTGCCCGTGTAACGCTAGTGATGTTATGGAAAGTAGAACAGCAAATGAAATGTAGCCATACCACGATTTGCCTTAGGTCTTTCGGTACCACAATTTGTCTTATGCCTTCCGTAAACTTAGTAGGTAGTGTGACCATAGTAGACATCGAAATATGTTAATAATAATAAAAGTAATAATAACTGCTGATTTTATGTTTGCTTCACAGGGCCAATGATTGTAAATTAAAAATACCCAAGCACACGTATCACAATTTTTATTCACTTCAAATGCAAATTCTTCTTTTTTTTGTATCATATCACCCCGAGCAAGGCGGTAACGCCACTGATGCGCAGGGGGCTACGTGAGTGAAAAGATTGGAAAAGACAAAGCCGGAAACCACGTCCTAAACAGGGAACAAGGGATGTGCCTCTTCACCTGTTCAATAGACGTGGGTGGAGTGTGAACCGGACGATAGTTTAGTCTATCTACTCCAATTGAAAAAAAAGAAAAAAAAGAGTAAAAAAGATTGGAAAAGAGAAAGCCAGAAACCACATCCTAAACAGGGAACAAGGGATGATCCTCTTCACCTGTTCAATAGACGTGGGTGGAGTGTGAACCGGACGATAGTTTAGTCTATCTACTCCAATTGAAAAAAAGAAAAAAAGAAATGAGTAAAAAAGATTGGAAAAGAGAAAGCCGGAAACCATATTCTAAACAGGAAACAAAGGATGATCCTCTTCACCTGTTCAATAGACGTGGGTGGAGTTTGAACCGGACGATAGTTTAGTCTATCTACTCCAATTGAAAAAAAGAAAAAAGAAATGAGTAAAAAAAGATTGGAAAAGAGAAAGCCGGAAACCATATCCTAAACAGGAAACAAAGGATGATCCTCTTCACCTGTTCAATAGACGTGGGTGGAGTGTGAACCGGACGATAGTTTAGTCTATCTACTCCAATTGAAAAAAAAAGGAAAAGGAGTGAGAAGATTGGAAAAGAGAAAGCCGGAAACAACATCCTAACAGGGAACCATGGATGAGCCTCTTCACCGGTTCAGTAGACGTGGGTGGAGTGTGGACCGGGCGATAGTTTAGTCTATCTACTCCAATTGAAAAAAAAGGAAAAGGAGTGAGAAGATTGGAAAAGAGAAAGCCGGAAACAACATCCTAAGCAGGGAACAAGGGATGAGCCTCTTCACCGGTTCAGTAGACGTGGGTGGAGTGTGAACCGGGCGATAGGTTAGTCTATCTACTCCAATTGAAAAAAAAAAAAAAAAGGAAAAGGAGTGAGAAGACTGGAAAAGAGAAGGCCGGAAACCACATCCTAAACAGGGAACAAGGGATGAGCCTCTTCACCTGTTCAATAAACGTGGGTGGAATGTGAACCGGCCGATATCCAGAAACAATTGACCATTTTCCATCAGGCTGCACAGTATTGAGGGAGAGGAAAATCACATTGCAAGCAAAGAAGAGAGCACTGGATTAAATAAAGTCCTTACCGGGATTCGTCATTGGCGGTCACATCTCAACAATATCAGATATACCAATGACATGGTGCTAATAGCAGACATGGAAAGGAAAATGCAGGAGCTTTTACTAAAGGTAGCAAAAGAAAGCGAGAAGAAAGGACTAAGCATAAAGTTCAAGAAAATTGAATGTATTGTCATCAGCAAAAAGAAGAGTCCACTATTCCAACTACAATTCAGAGAAACTAAAATAAAACAAAAATTCAAATACCTGGGAAATGTTTTGACAGAGGATGGGAAGTACGACAGGGAGATCCAAAGACGCATTGGCATTACCAAAGACGCATTGGCATTACCAAAGACCCATTAGAGAAGATAACCAGGGTCCTGAAAAACAGGAATATCACTTCTTTTTTTTTTAATCATTTCACCCCAAGCAAGGCAGAAACGCCACTGATGTGCAGGGGGTTACATAAATGTAAAAAGATTAATTAGAAAAGAGTGAGGAGTACAAGCTAGTTAGAAAGGAACAATAGAAAGCAGAGAAAGCAGGTGCAATGACAGATACATGGGCGAAGAGAAAGTGAAGATTATACAGGGGAGGGGAGAGAGCTAGAGTCCAGTGGTTAGTAGATGAGTATTAACTTTGCATTTAAATTTCTGGAGGTCGTAGCCTTCAGGAAAGCAAGAATACGGGAGTGAGTTCACATTAGAAACAGAGAAGAGAGCTGGATTGCTATGTGATATCTGTCCTTCTGTATGGAAGCGAATATCATCAAGGATAAACAGATGCTTCAGGCAACAGAAACGTGATTTTACATAAGGATACTGAGGATTACATGGATAGAGCACGTGTGCAACGATGAGGAGTTGGAAAGGATGCAAACGAGAGGAAAACTCATACTTAACACCATGAAAGACAGATGAGGTTCCTGGGACACCTAATGACGAAGGAGGGTCTGGAGAATTTAATATTCCCAGGACGGATAAAAAGAGAGAGGGGAAAGCAGCTCGAGACCTACTCGATAGGTTTGAGTAAATGGATGGCGGATCGGGGTTTGGCAAAAATACTGAGAGCGACAAGAGACAGGTAAGTGGAAGTCCATGATCGCCTATGTCCTGAAGGATACGGAACATGAAGAAGAATAATTAGCACCATAGAAAGAACCGATATCTGCAGTAGAAAATATTAATTACGGGATCTCATAGGATCTAAAAATGAAGGTGGTTTTAAACGGGCATGCTTTAAAACCCTTTTCTCTCAACGCGGGTGTCCTAAAAGGCTCTATCCCAGGTCACTGAACTTTTCTGATGTTCATCAATGATCTGCAGATGACACCACCATTTACTTTCATCTCAATAAGAAATCTGTTTAAGGCTAAGAAAGTAAACCCCACTTTTGCTCTTGAAAAGGACCTCCAAACTGTGATAGATTGTGGGCAAGAAATGGCTAGTATATTTTAATGCTTTCAAAATGAAGCTGCTCTTCTTTAACGAATATATATGGGCGTTCGGTGGAAGTATATATATATATTATTATTAAGTAAATCATCGAGCTTTATATTCGACCTCAACAGAATGCAGAAAGCACTGGACGGCCGTTTCGTCCTATATTTGGGACTCATCAGCAGTGCGCATCCACTACCAGGAATCGAACCCAGCCAGTCTTGGTTATTAAGCTGATGTTATACCAACTGTACCACGGGCCCTGGTGACGAAGAGGTAACGAATTAAGCTCGATGAAGTGCGCCGTTCCTCACGAATTCCGTGGTGGAACTAATCCAAACTCCTTTGCCCATAGGATGGTGCCTCCCCAAGCAACGACTTCCGCAACAAAGCCGCTAAATCCATAGCGTGTTTCGTGGTTGAAGCACAGATATTATTCAAGAAGTAGTAGGAGGATTTGAACAATTATTAAGTAAATCATCTTTGATCAGAACTTATATGATCGTACTTTGTTATATCATCAGCTTAATAACCACAACTTTCTGGGTTCGATTCCTGGTAGTGGATGCGCACTGCTGATGAGTCCCAAATATAGGACGAAACGGCCGTCCACTGTTTTTCTGCTTTCTGTTGAGGTCGAATATAAAGCTCGATGATTTACTTAATAATTGTTCAAGTTCTCCTATTACTTCTTGCATTATATATATATATATATATATATATATATTTAGTGTATCGAGGCAGCAAGTAATTTTCTAAACATATGCTGTTAAATATAAGAGACAATGAATGTCTATTATGTTTAATCCTGAGCCATTCTAAACGTCGTATTTTTGCTTTAATTTCAGTTGAAAATAAAGACAAAAATTCTCCAACATTTGGATAATTATTTATTGGTTTTCTTCTAAGCTTTCGGCTCACATGAGCCATCTTCAGAGAGGTTGTTTAAACTGAAATATTATAACATCCACCATCACCGACGATTTTATTTTGTGTTGACATAAAACTCCGCTTGGCAACGGCAATAGTTACCAAAAATAATAAACGCAGTTCTTAAATTTGCGATGCGGTTTCATGACGTCACACCGCGGGATAGCGCGAAATGGCAACAAAACCATGCAGTCAAATGCAATGTAATATGTTATTTCCGGATTTAAAGTTGATTTTATTGAGTGTTGGTTGTTTAGATTTGATGTACATGGCCTCCAATATCTGCAGGTTCCTCTTACTGTGTGTATGAGTAAGGATCACCGTATTGTTGACCAAAATCTGTCTGATATTACCTACATGTTTATGTTTTTCAGAGAAATGTTGTTTAATAGTACTCTGATCAGAAAAATGACATGTAAGTCTACGGGAGAGCGTGGTTGTAGTAAAACCAATGTATGTACTAGGTTTTTTATTAGTATCAGAGATGCAATCTCTGAATGGGCATGTAAATTGGTACACTACATTGGTTTTTTGTAAAGAATTTAGTTTAGTGCTTGTTGGGTTATTATAGACTATGAGGTCAATTGTTTTAAACTTTTTATAATATATAATGAGTTTAATTTGATTATTATTTTCCACTGGTTTAACATTTCTACGTATTTAAATCAGCATAAATAAATAAATAGCAACCGAAACTATAGAACAACGACGCGGAAGGAAGGCACACTTGGATTAGAACTTGCGTTTGTTTAGAATGCCACACTTTTTCTCGTTTGCTTACAGCAATATGATAATAAAATTTTTTGACTGTTCCAATTTCACTTCATGGTTGTATTTCGGGGGTGAAGACCCGATCAAAGAATTATTTTCTTTGCATTAAGCTATAAGCATTCTACGAGAAGATGCACCATGTGTCTTTTCTGAGCTTGTAACGCTGGAAAAAAAATGACACCCCTCACAAATATTGGGTTGTGACGAAAAAAAAAAAAAAAAAAAAGAAGAAAATCTTATTAAAAATGAAAATATAAAATAAGCAATATTTTGTAAAAGATCACATTTTCTTGGATATAAAATTACTAGCAGTATAGCCCGGCGTTGTTCGGGGGTAATGAAGCTTTAAAACTAATCCATGGTCCTGGAGCTCAGACTCTTTGGACGTGGGTACGAAAGACTAAAAAGCAATAGTTGTTTCCAGTCAAAGCGAAACCGTAGACTGAAAAAAAAAATGAATGGATGTAAATCAAATTTTGATTTCCTGGTATCGATATCAAATAAGTTTTTTCGTCGTAAACTGAATTTTGGAGGCTAAATAAGTCCTCTGAGTAAATGGTATCATGGCTGAAACTAAGAACTACAATTATACCTACTTAGAGCCAAACCCGAAGCAAAAACTAAAATAAAAGGGTTAAAAAATACAGACATACAGGCAGATAAACAGATACACACACAAACATCTTGTCTTTTATATATATATATATATATATATATATATATATATGTGTGAGTTTGATGAGAATCGGATAAAAATTGTGGATTTGTATAAAGAATATACAGACAGATAAATAGACACACACACAAACATCTTGCCTTTTATATATATCTTATATATTATCGATTTTCTGCACTATTGTAAGAACTGCAACCTTGAGACTTCTGAATATCGTTTCTTATGTCTTTGTCTATGAGTGCATCAAATTTGTTTGAAATCGGACCACTCCTTCTATAACCCGAATTTTTCGATTATCGATTTTCGATATTTATCGGGGGTACCTCGACACAAGACGTAACTAAGAACACTTGCAGACGCTTATAATACAACTGTGTAAATTTTCAAAAAAATCGGTTCATCCGTTTCGGAGTCTATAGGTAACCGACACACACACATACACACACATACACACACAGATAAAAAGTTCCATTTATAAAATAAGTTTAGAGAGAAAAATCTTGACTAGACAGTCATGTCTCTTTCGAGACATGATCGCCCAAGCATGTATCACGTGTGGCACTTAACTAAAAATAACGACCAGCATGCATATTTTATGATAGTTATACCATTATTTTGTTAAAGTCAAATATTTGACAATGCTATTGGGAATTTCTATGGACATTTTATTATCATAGAACTTGCTATTAGCTTTTAACTTAAGAGTTAAGATTAATCATTAAATAATTAGCATGAATTAAGATTCATCAGAAAATTAAAATATAAAAACCGTGAAATTTTCGCGAATATTTCTAATATGATATTATTTTGAAGAAAATAATATTAAATATACAAGGTGATGGAAATTCCTCATCAGAAAACGAATATCCCTGTAAAACAAGTCATAGATTCGGATACATAATTCTATGAATTGAACTCGTGCGCATCTCCGTTAGTTTGCGCAGTTGCTACGCCTTGCCAATACCTCGTAAATCATTTCATTTTGATGACGTGGAAAGAGAGGAAAATATGGTTTCATCAAGAAAATGAAGAAAGAAGGTAAGATAGAATTGCAAAAGAATCAGATTAAGCCCATAACCAGAACATATACTACACTTTGATATTCGCCAAAAGTCTGAGAAAAAATGGCGTCTAGATTAAAAATGGTATTCTTCAGACACACAGTATTGAACAAGGAAAATCACCAAAAATCGCGTTACGCAAATGAAATAATATTGTCTGCTGAATTAATGCAAAAAATATTATTTAGAGAAATGCTCGCAAAACGGGGATTTGGCTGGTAACTTTCATTTTCACGTCCTTCAGGCTTACGAACTGAGGGAAGGGTTGGTGTTCAAGTCCGAAATACCTGAGGAGCTTAAGGGAAAACGAGTGAAACATTTATATAATTAAGCGTCCCATATAATTAGTAATTTTGTCGTTATCATCCCAATTAGACTGTCATGCACTATTGTTGTACCAAGTTGAACTCTGAGAGAAAACATAGGGAGGTTTCTTGTAAACAAATTCGGTTTAAGGAAATTCTCTTTCTTTCTGCGTCTGTCTGTTTGTCTGTCTCTCTCTTGTTTAGCCAATTATTGGTTTGCTGTTTGGTGTCCGATATCCACCATTGTTCTAGATTAGTTTTTGGTGAAGTTATTTCACACGTGCCCAGTTAATGCATCAACGAAGCGACAGCTTCCTCGTTGAATTAAAAGGGTTGGCACAGCCTGATGTCTGCAGTTATATAATCTGCTAAATGTCATTTGCAGCTATCAAAGAACATAGGGATTACAAAATTAAAAGCCTTATACCACAATCATATATTTGAATCGTTTCACCCCAAGCAAGGCGGTACCGCCACTAATGCGCAGGGGGCTACATGAGAGAGTAAAAGATTAAGCAGGAGGAGAGTGAAGAGAAAGACGAACCAGTTACAGGGGGTGTCCGAGAAAGTGCAAGAGAGGGATGGGAATATAGGTGTGATGACAACTGAGAAGATAGAGAGAAAGGATAAGAACAAGATACACGGGATGATGTAGAATGGACTGGAGTCGAGTGCATAAGAGATGGGAATTGACATTGCATTTTTTAAATTCCTGCAGGTTGTAACCGTCAAAAAAGCAAGTATATGGAAGAGGGTTCTACAGGCGGGAAATGCGAGAAAAGAAGCTGTTGGATTAGACGTGTCTGCTGCATTTGGTAGATTTAACTGTAAAATGGTGAGAACGTGTTGCCAGTCTGGTTGCTCGAGTAAATTATTGTAGAGAGGGCACCAGTGACCTAAGTTCGTCGGTGCAGAAACCATGAAAATATTTGTAGAAGAGACAGAGGGAAGCCACATCCCGCTGGTGAGACAGTGGCTGGAGTCGAGCTGCCAGGTTGGAACCGATCACGTTACAGATTATCCTTTGGAGCCTGTCAAGGATACTGAGTTGAACAGCGAGGGCGCCTGACCATATATGACAGCAGTATTCCATGCACGGACGGGTGGTTTTTTGTAAATGTGCAAGATGGATTCAGGCGGAAAAAACTACCTGATCTGACACAGTAACCCAATTTTTCTAGCAGTCGGTTTAGCTATTTGTTCCACAGGCGGGAAAAGAAGCTGTTGAGTAGAAGAGCCGGCTGCATTTGGTAGATTTAACTTTAAAAGGGTGGGTCCTTGTTGCCTGTCTGGTTGCTCAAGTAAATTCTTGATCACATTGCAAAGGTGCGACTAGATTGGCAATTAGGTCTGACCGTTTTTAACGTTAAACTAACCGGATATCATCACCACTTCTATTCTAATGTTTCTTGCGGTTCATTACTATAGAATTCTCATCCAATTTTTTGCTTCCATGTTAATTTATCTGATTATTTCACCACAAGCATGCCGGTACCGCCACTGATATGCAGGGGTCTACATAAAAGAGTTAAAGCTTTAGACAGGAATAGAGTGAAGAGAAAGACGAACCTGCTACAGGGGGAGAAAAAGAAAGGGCAAGAGAAGTATGTGAACATAAGAGTGAAGACAATTACGAAGGGAGAGAGAAACGAAAAGAACAAGATAAAGGGCTGGAGTTACGAGATGGCAATTTCTTGGAGATTGTAGCCGTCAGGGAAGTAAATATAATGAAGTGAATTCCACAAGCGGGAAGTTCGAGAAAAGAAGAGGTTACATTTGATTGTTTTCCCTGTAAATCTTTTCTGGCATATATATATATATATATATATATATTTTTAATTCAGATACTTCAATCCAAGGGAAAAAAGCAGGAAGGTAAATTCCAAAAAACCCGATCCTAATTAATATTAAAAATTTATTTTAATATTAAAAAATGATACAGGAAGAGAGCTCCATGTAATAAAATATTACAGAGCAAATATATATATTAAAAAAGGATTAATTCAAAGATGCTGAATAGCCATTTCGATATGAAGATCCCCACGGGGGACGACACATCACCTCAGCAACAGAAAAAACCTTTCAGAAACTGGAGAAAAATTAGTCTACTTCCTTCTCCAGTTTCTGAAAGGTTTTTTCTGTTGCTGAGGTGATGTGTCGTCCCCCGTGGGGATCTTCATATCGAAATGGCTATTCAACATCTTTGAATTAATCCTTTTTTAATATATATATATATATATATATATATATATATATATATATAGCACACCTTAAAACTATATAGGTTTATTTAAAAATGAGAAACAAGGTATTATCCTCATGCAAAAGAAAATGAAAAATAATGTAGGTATTACTAATAAAAAAGAGAAATCCCACACTTGATAACATTATTTATGAACACGGTAACAATTAACATACACAAGAATCTATATGTATAAACTTTCCACATGTTTATTTATAAGTAAAACAAAATTAATTCTTAAAAATGGCTAAATGTGTAGCCGAAAACGCACGAAAGTACAAAAGCTTTGGACAATTCTTATATAATTTGAGATTCGAAAAGAAAAAAATATACGAACACATGAAAAATGATATCCAAAACTTAACCTTAATACCTTGTCTGTCATTCTTAATAAAACCTGTATAAAAGAGAGATTGCTGTGAGAGCGAAAATGGCCTGTGAAGAGGCTGAAAGCGCTTGAAAGGTCGAAAATTGTGGAACAATTTTACATTCTTTATCTCCAGCAAAAAGGAAACATCTAAGAATATTAGAAAAATTAAATTGTTGGTCGTGTTTAAATGAAATTTTGCTACCCAAATATACATTACTATATATATATATATATATATATATATATATAATAACTAAATAGACTCTGTAAGTATGCAGGCCGTAAATTTATACTAAAATAAACCTCCGAAAAAACCATTAACAAACAGAACCTAAATCCGTTACAATCCGGTGTACTAAGACATCGGATAAATGGGGAGAAAAAAAGAAACCCGCGGAACAAGAACAAAACATTCAATACTCCGCAGTAAAGAAAAAACCCCAAACGGAACCAAACACAAGAAAAAGTGCTCAATACAAAGTACGAAAGAAAAGATACAATAGTAGAGCAAAAACACACAAAAATCTAGAGTGAGCCAAAGCCTTTGCCCTGACGATCGGTAGTGTGAAACCGCGATAGGTTTCGGTATATATATATATATATATATATATATATATATATATATATTATATTAATACATATATATGATATATATATAATATATATCATATATATATATATATATATATATATATATATATATATATACAACAAAAAAAGGAATGATAAAATAAGGAAACAGTTTATTAAATTGTTCAAAGAATTAGATTTTGATATTACAGTGGACACAAATAAAAACGTGGTACAATATTTAGATTTATAACTTAATTTACAAACTGGAAATGTCTCGCCGTACATGAAAACAAACACTAAGTTATCATACCTAAATACAAAGTCCAATCATCCAAATAATATAATTAAACACATTTACAAAGGAATAGAACACAGACTATCTAATAATTCGTCAAACAAATCAATATAAAATGAAAAGAAAAATATCTATGAGGATGCTCTAAGAAATTCTGGCCATAAAAACATTTTACAATATACTTCTCAACCAAACAGACAAATCAAAAACAACAATAGAAAACGAAACATTATCTGGTTCAACCCACCATTTAATTAAGAAATAAAGACCAAAATAGGACAAATATTTCTTAAACTAATAGATAGGCACTTTCCAAAAGAATCAGAACTAAACAAATTTTCAACAGAAACACAATCAAACTAAGTTGCCGTAATAATTTAAATAGTTTCATAAAAAACAAAATGCCAGAAACTTAAATAGCATCATCCAAAACAAAACCACCAACAAAATGCAACTGCAGGGACAAAAATAAATGTCCACTTCAAGGACTCTGCAACACAAAAGAAATAATTTACAAGTTAGAGGTACATGGCCCAGATGGCCAAAACAAAATATATTTGAGCTCAACCAAAGACACCTTTAAAACCAGATGGTTTAATCACAGATCTACATTTAAAATAGAAAAATTAAAAAAACAATACAAAATTGGCTAGCCATGTCTGGAAATTGAAATCAAAATATGCAAAAGACCCAGACATAACGTGGAGCATTGTAAAAACAGCCAACCCTTACAATGGTGGACAAATATGTAGAATGTGCCAAGAAGAAAAATTAGAAATTATGATATTCCCAAAATAAACTGTTAAATGAAAGAACAGAAATTATGACTAAATGCATCCACACGAAGAAATACCTCTTAGGTTCATACAACCATGAATTAAAACGTCATAATTCGTTTTAATTTAAACAATGCGCCTTCATCAATTCTCTGCCACGTGAACGTTCAAATAAAATACCGTTACAAGTCAGTCAGTCAGTTAAGTGCCATGCGTGATACACGCTTGGGCGATCATGTCTCGAAAGAGACATGACTGACTGGGCAGAAGATTATCCCGCAGTAGGTTGCCATTGCTTTCTGCGGTAGACTGGTTGCCAGCCAAGGCTATAGAAGCCAATCTGTCCTATTGTTTAACCCATAACTGGAAGGAAGGGACGGATTAATACCTTTCCCAAGGGTATTTGCGCGTAAGTGAATGGAATGAATTCAATTGTAATTCGAACTTGGGTCCCCGATTTCTCGTTCCGAGCCGATATCCACTGGACCACAACACACATCCTACCGTTACAAGAGCGTTATTTATTTCTTAAAATTTTAAAAATTGCGCGTTCAAAATTTCCCTGCCACATGAGCGTTCAAAAAAACAACAAAAAAAAAAACAAAAAAACAATCGTTACGTGAACGTTCTTAAAAAAGAAAAGGGTAAACGGTAAAATCACTTATTGCACATCGTTTGAAAACACCAGTCATGGTAGAAACCTAGTTCGCCTAATAACTCGTTTACAAATGAAAAATATTCAAAAGTTATACAATATAATTGTATCGTACACTGTTTAATACAGATGTGCACTAGTCTCATTTTATTATGACCAAAACTAAGTAATTAAACAATATATATATATATATATATATATATATATATATATATATAGAACGCATTAGAAATTTACAATCTGCGTCTGCTATTCAGTGACTCTTATCGTCCTATAGCAATGTTTTATGTCATCACAAGTTAATATTATCTTTAATGGTAGATATCTTTATGTTAATGTTTTTGTAACTTCTCTGAAATGGCTCATGCGAGCTATAAAATTAGAACCAGCATATTAAAAAAAATTTCAAATTGGGCAATTTAAAGCCAAAATACGATGTATAGAACGGCACATGATTAAACATAACAGACATTCATTGTCTGTTATATTTAACAATATATGTTTAGAATATATATATATATATATATATATATATATATATATATATCAGTATGCAGTGTGGGCATAGAAGAATCAAAAGATTTTTCGTGTAAAAGCCTTTGTCAAAAAAGACGGAAGCTGATGATGGTTCGCTTGAAATATGCCAAGATTTCCGATTTACTATGAAATAACGTGTCTGACTTAATTTTTCCTATATATATATATATATATATATATATATATATATAACCTGGACATATTATGTCTATTTATTATGTTGTAATCCTTTCGAATTTTCTGATCCACTTCTTAATGTTGATATTGCATCCATTAATGAAAACACCCTAGTATTCTTCTTTTCTTAGTTTCATTTTTATTTTCCTAAATAGTTTCAATTACTTTCTAGACCATCTTCAGTATTTAATTACTGAAACAATTTTTTCTGTCTGGAATTTAAAGTAAGTTCTAATTTAATTTTTTAAAATGCTTCGAAAGCAAAAGTTTTTATCTGGTTTTCTGAAGCCAAGGCAAATTCTCATCCAATTTTTCAGAAAGGCTTGAAAGTAATACATATATATATATATATATATATATATATATACATGATTTGTTTGAACATAATTTTTTATCGATACTCGTATTTAAGTAGATATTCTGTTTTTAATTAAACAGTATTATATATTTATATCTACTGGCTTAATTATTTACGCCAAATTTTTATTACGAAAATGTGTGTCATTCGGCAGGATTCGAACCTGCGACCTCTATTCACATAGGGGAAGCTACCTTGTGATCTGGCACATCTTAGACCTCTCTTCCACGAATGACCGTTAGTCTAAACGAGGTTTTAATCAAGCCTATATAACACAGTTTTATATAACACAAATCACATGGTAGCTTCCTCTATGTGGATAGAGGTCGCTGGTTCGAATCCTGCCGAATGACACACATTTTCGCAATAAAAATTGATCGTAAATTATCAGGCCAGTCGATAAAAATATTTAATACTGTTTAATTAAAAACAGAATATCTACTTAAATACGAGTATCGATAAAAAAAATAATATTTTAAACAAATAATTTCAAATTGTCGGTTGTTTATAACCAAGGACTTCCTGTCACATGTTAAAAGCTGCTTCTACTGCAAAAAAAAAAAAAAGATTTATACATCGTACCTGAGATAAAGAGGGATACCACTCCGATAAACCTAAGCGTAGAGGATCGTGGGTTGAGCTCAAACATGCATCAACATCGACAGCAAAGTAGAATATACATTCGAAACTTCTGTTCTGCATTTGGTGGGATCAGCTGGGTGTGGTTTATTATGAGGTGTTTACACCGAGCGAAGCCATCACGTGAGATCACTATCGACTACAATTGATATGCTTCAACTGTTTAATGATAGAAATTAACCATTTTCTTTGGACATTGTATTATGTGTATATTGATCTGAGAGGGTATTGTTTCTATAAGGAAAGGTGAAACTGGGGAAAAAACCGGAGGGAAAATTGATATTTTGTATGTATTGGATGGCGGCACTCTCAAGATTTTCCTATCATTTTAACATCTCATTACATTGCACATGAAAGAAATCTCTTTAAATATGATTTTGATGTTTTTTAAAAACTTAAAAATTTCTGTTAATTTTATGAATAATTTGTGAACGTTTTTTTCCAGTTATCAAGAATGTTTTTTTTATACATACGTTATTTAAAATAAAATTTATTTCTGATTTTTGCCTTGATAGAGTCCATCACAGGACGAAACACATAGGCGAGAAAAATACATATAGTTTTCCTTTTGTCTTCCTTATTTAACCATGTTGTTTTTAACCTCGGATTATAACTGAGTATATATATATATATATATATATATATATATATATATATATATATATATATATATATATATATATTACGGAAATTAACGAAGATTAACGAAACTGGTTATAAACAACCAACAGTTTGAAATAATTTGTTTGAACATTATTTTTGATCAATACTCGTATTAAAGTAGATATTCTGTTTATAATCAAACAGTATTATATATTTATTTCTACCGGCCTGATTATTTACGATAATCATTATGTTACGGAAATTAACGAAGATTAACGAAACTAATTATAAAGAACCGACAATTTGAAATGATTTGTTTGAACACTATTTTTGATAGATACTCCTATTTAATTAGATATTCTGTTTTTAATCAAACAGTATATTTATTTCTAGCGGACTGATTATTTACGATAATTTTTTTTTACGAAAAGGTAAAATACGGCAGGATACGACCTGCGACACTCATCCACACAGGGGAAACCACCAATTGATCTATTTTTTTTCATCATATCACCCCGAGCAAGGCGGTAACGCCACTGATGCGCAGGGGGCTACGTAAGAGTGAAAAGATTGGAAAAGAGAATGCCGAAAACCACATCCTAAACAGGGAACAAGGGATGAGCGTCTTTATTTGTTCAATAGACGTGGGTGGAGTGTGAACCGGGCGAAATTTCACTCTATCTACTCCAATTGAAAAAAAAAAGAGAAAAGAGTAAAAAAGAATGGAAAAGAGAAAGCCGGAAACCACATCCTAAACAGGGAACAAGGGATGAGCCTCTTCATTTGTTCAATAGACGTGGGTGGAGTGTGAACCGGGCGAAATTTCACTCTATCTACTCCAATTGAAAAAAAAAGAGAAAAGCGTAAAACAGATTGGAAAAGAGAAAGCCGGAAACCACATCCTAAACAGGGAACAAGGGATGAGCCTCTTCATTTGTTCAATAGATGTGGGTGGAGTGTGAACCGGGCGATAATTCACTTTATCTACTCCAATTGAAAAAAAAGAGTAAAGCGTAAAACAGATTGGAAAAGAGAAAGCCGAAAACCACATCCTAAACAGGGAACAAGGGATGAGCCTCTTCACCTATTCATTAGACGTGGGTGGAATGTGAACCGGGCGATAGTTTAGCCTATCTCCTCCAATATCTAATTTTGCAATGTAATTCCAGATTTTCCTTTTCAGGTGGTCGTATATATAGTCATTCAAATAAGTGCTATACGTGATACACGCTTTGGGTGATCATGTCTCAAAAGAGACATGACTGACTGGGCAGAAGAGTAGGTTGTCATTGCTTTCTGCGGTTGACTGGTTGCCAGCTAAGGCTATAAAACCCAATCTGTCCTGTTATTTAACCCACAGCTGGAGGGGTATTTGGGCGTAAGTGAATGCAGCCGATATCCACTGAACCACAACGCACATCCGCATATATATATATTATATATATTTATTGTTTAATACTTAGTTTTTGGTCCTAATAGGGTTACACATTTGTATTAAAAAGTGTTTTATACAATTATATTGTAGAACTTTTGACTATTTTTAATTTTTAAACGAGTTATTTCGCTACCTTGGTTTCTACCATGAGTGGTGTCTTCATTAAAAATTTAAAGTTATTAAAAATTGCCTGAAGACACCACTCATGGTAGAAACCAAGGTAGCAAAATAACTCGTTTAAAAATGAAAAATAATATATATATTTATATATTACGGAAATCAACGAATTTTAACGAAACTTGGTTATTAGCAACCGACAATTTGAAATGAATAGTTTGAAATTCGTTGATTTCCGTAACATATTTACATTTGTTGACATTACGATACATTTCAGAGCAGATATGGTTTGTTTACGATAGATCGAAAATTGTGTTATATAGGCTTGATAAAAACCTCGCGTAGACTGGAGGTTATTCGTGGTCGAGAGGTCTAAGATATTCCCAGATCAAATGTTGGCTTCTCCTATGTAGATAGGGGTCGCAGGTTCGAATCTTGCCGAATAGGACACATTTCCGTAATAAAAATTTATCGTAAATAATCAGGCCGGTAGATATAAATATATAATACTGTTTAATTAAAAACAGAATATCTACTTAAATATGAGTATCGGTAAAAAATAATGTTCAAACAATTCATTTCATATTTATATATATATAATATTACTCAGAAGATATGTCGGGCTATAAGTCTGAATAAGTTTAAAATCGATATCATCATTCCAATTAGTATCAGTAGAAAACTTTAAACCATAAATGACACAGCTGTTTTTTATGAATATTTCATTTTCGTTTTAAATACTTGAGTTCTCTCTAAATTTCCACACTGACCATCAAAGAATTCGGAGAAGTTCTTTCGCCGTCCATATTTAAAAAAAAATGAATAAACATTTATCTCTTAAGAATAGAAAAGGAATGGTAAATATAGAATTACGAATAATGGACTGTTTGACAACAATTGTTATCGATGCTAACCGTTGTTTAAAATCAGTGAGAAAACAAAAGAACATCACCCGTTAATCAATCATTCTTTCGGTGCTTTTTGATCTCCAGGCAACGGAAATAAGAATTATACCGCAGTCATACACTAGGATATATTGAATAGCTGACCTTGGAGTGAGAATTGGTCACTAGCTTCTCGGGATTAGCAATTTAGTTTTGACATGACTCAGAAGCGCGAGTATAAATTCGAAGCAGATTTACACATGAGACATCCAGTCGCTTGAGCCAAAGTTGTGATATCTCCTCCGTTAAACGCAGGCCACAAAGTCAGGTTACCATGCCTAACTACACGTTGCATTACTTCAATGGCCGTGGAAGGGCCGAGATCTGCCGTATGATGTTACACATGGCAGGCGTGCAATACATGGACAAGAGGTACGAGTTCTCTGATTGGGAACGCTGTAAAAATGGTAAGTTCATGGGCTTTGTGCTACTTCCTGTATTTTAGTATTTTTTTTCTATAATATAACATTGATGATTTATGAATGAAGAAGACATATCTATCTATCTCTCTATCTATCTATCTATCTATCTATCTATCTATCTATCTCAGTCTGTTCGTATCTATCTATCTATCTATCTATCTATCTATCTATCTATCTATCTATCTCAGTCTGTTCGTATCTATCTATCTATCTATCTATCTATCTATCTATCTATCTCTGTTCTGTATCTATCTATCTATCTATCTATCTATCTATCTATCTATCTATCTATCTATGTCTGTTCGTATCTATCTATCTATCTATCTATCTATCTATCTATCTATCTCTGTTCGTATCTATCTATCTATCTATCTATCTATCTATCTATCTATGTCTGTTCGTATCTATCTATCTATCTATCTATCTATCTATCTATCTATCTATCTCTGTTCGTATCTATCTATCTATCTATCTATCTATCTCTGTTCGTATCTATCTATCTATCTATCTATCTCTGTCTGTTCGTATCTATCTATCTATCTATCTATCTATCTATCTATCTCAGTCTGTTCGTATCTATCTATCTATCTATCTATCTATCTATCTATCTATCTATCTATCTATCTCACTCTGTTCGTATCTATCTATCTATCTATCTATCTCTGTTCGTATCTATCTATCTATCTATCTATCTATCTATCTATCTCTGTTCGTATCTATCTATCTATCTATCTATCTATCTCTGTTCGTATCTATCTATCTATCTATCTATCTATCTATCTCTGTCTGTTCGTATCTATCTATCTATCTATCTATCTCTGTCTGTTCGTATCTATCTATCTATTTTAGCCACTTCGTCACTTTCTCTTTACGTATTATTTCATCATAGTATCTTCATCTCTCTCTCTCTCTAAATGTGTGTATATATATATATATGTGTGTGTGTGTGTATGTGTGTGCATCTATCTATGTGTATATATCTATCTATTTATCTCTATCAGTCTGTTATCGAACTTAATCTGTTAATATCCCAGATTTTCTAATTTTTTCATCTTTCATATATATTTTTAATCTTACACTCTAAAGAAGGCGATAAATTACTCAGACGCATCTATCTATCTATCTATCTATCTATCTATCTATCTATCTATCTATCTATCTATCTATCTTTTCCTGTCTAAATACTAAATCTGCCATCCACCAGTGCATTGAACACTGCTGCCATATATGATCTGTTGCTCTTTCTGTTCATCCTGAGCATCTGCAAATATAAGCGGTCTTGGCATCGCCTCTCGGTTTCCGTCACTTTCTCACCAACGTGACGTGGGTTGGCATGAGATTTTTTCACTAGTGTCCCGAACATATAAATTTATGCGTACTGCTAGATTGAAAAAATAGATCCCACCCATTTACCATTGAAATAATTAAATGTAACTGCCTCTTCTACTCTACAGTTCCTTTTCTCGCACTTCCCACTCGCAAAACTCTCTTAACTTTACTTGCTTCCCTGATAACTACAACCCCCTAAAATTAAATCCGACTGCTGCTATGAAAGTCGGCTCCCTGTGCAGGGCCCGGAAAATTTTCCCACCTGAAACTATTCTGCACATATACAAATCTACCATCCGCCCGTGTATTGAATATTGCTGCCATATCTGGTCGGGTGCCCCTGCTGCTCTCCTTGGGCTTCTTGACAAAATACAAAGGAGGATCTGTAACGTGGTTGATACTAACTTGGCAGACCGGCTGCAGCCGCTCTCACACCGGCGTGATGTAGCTTCCCTGTGCCTCTTCTACAAGTACTTTCATGGCTTCTGCTCCGATGAGCTTAGATCACTGGTGCCGCCCAAGCACGAATTTACACGAGATACTAGATTAGCAACTAGGTCCCACCCTTTTACAGTTAAACAAATAAGATGTAACCGTAAATTCTACTCCAACAGCTTCTTTTCTCGCGCTTCCCGCCTGTGGAACTCCCTTCCACAAGTCTGCTTTCCCGACAGTTACAATCTCCAGGTGTTTAAATGTAGGGTCAATAGACACCTCCTATCACACTAACTCCCAACTATTCTCACAACACTCTCATCTACCCAACCCTCATTCTCGGTATCCTCACCCGCCTATCACCCACCCTCTGTTATTTCCTATATTTAACCAGCCTTTCTCCTCTCTACGTAGCCCCCTGCACAGTAGTGGCAGTGACATGCCTTGCTCGGGGTGAAACGCTTACAAAAAAAAAAAAACATTTTCTTTATTGCTAAATCACATTCATCTTATGCTTTTTTCAATACCCTCAATATTCAGTCAGTTAGATATCCGATTGCTTTTTACCCAGGATTGAAACCCGAAAATCACCTGTCTCCAGGTTTTGGGGTTGGGCACAGAGCTAACAAACCCTGCCCCATAAAAAAACATTTGGCTACGGAAACAGCAAAAACGTTGCCCTACACACCATTGGGTATAAAGAAACATGTACGTGCGCTAGTACACAAAAAAGATAAGATGAAGGCAATAAGCATAGGGAAAAGCTATGACCTACTCTTTTTGCCGAGAGCCTCTGCAATCACTAGCTTCTTCCAGAAACAAAAACAAACTGTATTTAAGGAAAAATGCGGAAACTCTCAACAAATCGCTTAACTTATGACAGTTACTCCTTGTACTAATATCTTCGAAACACACACACACACACACACTTATATATATATATATATATATGTGTGTGTGTGTGAACAAAATAGTTTCAACAACAGATATAGTTTATTTATTTTTTGGAACATTACTTTTAATCGATACTCGTATTTGAGTAGACATTCTGATTCCAATCAAATTTGTTACGAACCTGCGACCTCTATTAACATAAGGATTTATCTTCTGGATTTTCTGTAACATTGTATATTTAAATTTGTTGACATAACGATAAATTTCAGAGCAGAGATGGTTATTTATGTAGAATCGAAAATTGTGTTATATAAGGCTTGATTTGACTTCAATCGTTCTGTGGAATCATTCGTGGTCGAGCGGTTTAAGACGCATCAGATCAATTGGTGGATTCCCCTATTATGATAGTGGTCGCTGGTTCGAATCCTGCCGAATGATACACATTTTCGTAACAAAATCTATCGTAAATAATCAGGTCGGTAGAAATAAATATACTCTTTGATTTAAATCAGAATATCTACTCAAATACGTATCAATTAAAAATAATGCTAAACAAATAAAGTGTATATATATATATATATATATATATATATACGAGGGTCATTCAATAAATAATGTGAATTTTTCGGTATAAGGGCTTCTAATACAGATAGAAGCTTACTTTTTTTTTTAAATTTTCAACATCGTCTCCCAGCAGTGTCACACACTTTTCCCATCTGTGCACAAACTTCCGTATTCCCTCAGCCTAAAAATCTTTGGACTGATGTCTCAGCCAATCGCTCACAGCACTTTTGACTTCATCGTCACTTTCAAACTTCGTGCCTCTCGTGAACGCTTTCAAGGGACCAAACAGGTAAAAGTCTAAAGAGGCAACGTCTGGGCTGTAAGGGAGATGAGGGAGCAGTTCCCAGCCGAGTTCGTTGATGGTCTGCACCGTTTCGGCTGCTGTGTGAGCTGACCTTTGAATAGGCAAGGTCATCATGGACAAATTTGTGTGCTGTCCCAACAGAGAGGCTCAAGTCTTTGCAATGTTATCCACTGTCACCATTCTGTCAGACTGAATGAGGTCATTGACTGATTCGATCACCTCAGGAGACCTCACTTCTGTCGGCCTCCCAGACCTGTCTTCATCCTCAACACTGCTCCGTCCTTTTTAAAACAATTTAGCCCACTTGTAGATATTTGTTTGGCTGAAGCATGTGGCACCATTCACAGTTGACATTCTCCTATGAATTTCAATTGGTTTGCACCCTTCAGCAACTAAAAACTTGATAGCTGACCTCTGCTCAATCCTGGGGCATGCTTCTAGGTCGGCAATCTTTGTTAATCCCCAAAAATCTCAAAGTTTTTTTCATTCTGACAAAAAAATTAAATCCCTTTGAAAAAGAAGTAAAGGAAAAAAAAAACAAAAGCCTCTATCTGTATTAGAAGTTCTTATACTGAAAATTTCACCATATTTATTTAATAACCCTCGTATATATATATATATATATATTAGTACTTATTAATAGAATAATATAATTCACCAGTCTAACGCAGAAAGCAATGGCAACCTACTGAGGGATAATCTTCTGCCCAGTCAGTCATGTCTCTTTTGAGACATGATCGCCCAAAGCGTGTATCACGTATGGCACTTAACTGACTGACTGAATATAACAGAAACGTGATTAAGGCTTCCACTGGTCATAAAGTGTGTGATCGGTTTTCTATTGTCATGAAGTAATAAACTGATCCCCCACTAATTACTACTTATTAATAGAATAATATAATTCACCAGTCTACCGCAGAAAGCAATGGCAATCTACTGCGTGATAATCTTTTGCCCAGTCAGTCATGTCTCTTTCGAGACATGATCGCCCAAAGCGTGTATCACGTATGGCACTTAACTGGTTTTGTCGAGAATCAGATGCATTGCTGTCAATATTTCTCCCTTTAAAAATACGTTGCTGTCAATATTTTTTTCCTTCCAAAATGTATTTTTTGAAGTCCGTTTTTATACTCTCCTAGTGTTTAGATGCCAGTTTGAGGATAAACTATTTTCCCATAGCTGGGATCCTAACAGCTGTTACCATCCCGGGTCCGGGTGTACCTGGGAAAAACAGCAATTAAGAGGTGGTTCTATGCACCTCACAACCCCAACCTGTTTTGCAATTTAATTAATCTGTTCTCCGCATTAAGGGGCATTTGAATCAGTAATAAAAATGGAAGCGTTCGTTTTAATTTGGTTTATATAGCTAAACAAAATCAACATTTCCCGCTTAAATTTTTATAGTGACACTTTGATTTTAAATCTTGTAAAGGCGTTCAAAATCGGAATATCTCTTGGCAACAGGTCACATGGGTTTTGGTAGCAATTCGTCCGCGAGTCACCGCTCGTGTCCTGTTCTAGTGGCACTGTCTGCGATTCGCCGCTCGTTTCGGGTTCTGGTGTCACTTTGTCCGCGATTCGCTGCTCGTATCCGGCTTCTCGTTCTGCATGTATGAATTTGGGCCAGAAATTGGCCTGAAGCCGGAGAGATTTTTAGGGTTTCCCAAGTTTCGCATTATTAATCAACCTTCCAAATTTTGGGAGCCATTCACCTGACTAGGAGCAGTCACATGGATTGACTCCCCCTCTTTAACTCATACCCTTTTTAATCACGCTTCGCAC
Organism: Ascarosepion bandense; assembly: GCA_037127315.1. Taxonomy (NCBI): domain Eukaryota; kingdom Metazoa; phylum Mollusca; class Cephalopoda; order Sepiida; family Sepiidae; genus Ascarosepion; species Ascarosepion bandense. Next base: position 1,673,433 of record JBBBDQ010001031.1, on the reverse strand, counting down.
GTTTACTTCCAGATGGATGGAGATAATTTCTCTTTCCTATTGTCTGACTATCAGTCTTACCCTAGCCTCACGGGGCGGCTCGGCTGTCTTTATGACGAACATAATTTTAAATAGTGTGGGCGAATGGCCAGGATTTAATTCAATTATTAATTTTAACTATTTTATTTTTTAATGAAGAAAATAATTTTTCAACCAGCCCTTTTGTCGACATTTCATCAGCTAGTTTTGTTTTTTATACCCTTCCGTTTACTGTGCAGACGAACCGTACAGGTTTGTTCTTCATATCAGTTTAAAATTGTAATCCATAACTGGATGGTAGAGACGGATTAATACCTTTCCCAAGGGTATTGGCGAGAAAGTGAATGCAAAGTAATATTTCTTGATTTGTTTACATTTTCACAATTTTTTTCCAGATGAATTCTTGGCCTGCCATTCGTCACTTCCACTTATTGGTGGGCAAAATTTAACATTTTTAATTCTGGATTTCGAAAACTGATAATAACTTTTCGAATCTGTTTTTTTTTCCTGTATGCCTGACTCTCGATAGAAAAAGAAAAGAGAAAGAAAAGATATTAATCCCCGTTCCCCTTCTTCCATATTTCTAAGTCATATTTAAAATTTTTCTTCTTCTTTTATGTACCCTGTTCTTTTAGGACGTAGGCGATCATGGCTTTCCACGTGTCCCTATCACTCGTGGCTCTTAGCACGCCTTCTCCTGTTACATTATGTAACCCTCGTTCCATCATTCACCTGATTAAGTCCTTCAAATATGTTAACTGCTTCTTTCCACTGTCTCTTTTTCGCTCTATCTGGCCTGTGAGTATCAGGTTCCCTAAGCCCTCCTTCCTCAGTACATGTCCCAGTAACTTCAGCCGTCTTTTCCTGTTGTTAAGTATCAGTTTCCTTTTCGTTTCCATCATTAATCTTACCTGTGAGTATCAGGTTCTCCAAGCCCTCCTTCCTCATTGCATGTCCCAGGAACTTCAGCCGTCTTTTCCTGAAGTTAAGTATCAGTTTCCTTTTCGTTTCCATCATTTATCTTACCTGTGAGTATCAGGTTCACCAAGCCCTCCTTCCTCATTGCATGTCCCAGGAACTTCAGCTGTTTTTTTTCCTGATGCTCAGTATTGGTTTCTTTTTCGTTTCCATCATTTCCAAGATCTCATCATTTCTCACATGTTCGAGTCATGATATTCGCAGCATCCTTCTGTAGAACCACATTTCAGTTGCATCAAAATTTTCCTTCATCTTTGATGTTATTGTCCAGCATTCACTGCCATACTGTAGGACGGACAGCACGTAGCAATCCAGTACTCTCTTCCTTGTTTCTAGCGAAATTATCCTGTTTCTTAAGACTTTACCCAAATTCTGGAATGCTTCCTTCGCCATGCCAATTCGCCTTCGTGTCACACTTTCCGTCTTCTGTTATAACGCTTCTCAGGAAATTTTTGTACCTGCTTGATTTTAGTGTCCCCGATTTGTATTTGGCATATTTGGCTGCCCTTTTTTACTGATGACCATGCATTTTAATTTATTCACTTTAATTCTATCAGTGCCAAAAAAAGCAAGAAGGAGGAACTCTTTGGAGACCCGTACATCTTCTAAGACAGGATCCTTGGGAAACAATAGATTGCTTATGACTGATTTAATGCATTGCTGGTGTATTCATGCTGCAGCAAGGCCTCTGATTGGGAGGTTGTGAAGAGCATGGAGCCACCTCTTAATTGCTGTTGTTCCCAGGTCTACTCGGACCCGGAGTTGCAGCACCTGTTAGGGTCCCAGCTATGGGCAAATAGTTAACCTCCAAACTGGGGTCAAAACATTATGAAAGTATAAAAATACAATTTTATAGAAATATTTACATAAAAATAGACTTTCATAGAAAAATTTACATTTTTGAAGGAAAAGTACTAGCAACAATATGTTATTGAAGGGAAACAAATTGTTGCCATGATATATTTTTGAAGGAAAAAAATTATTGCCATGATACATTTTTGAACGAAAAAAGTTATTGCCATGAAACATTTTTGAAGGAAAAAAATTATTGTCATGATACATTTTTAAAGGAAAGATTATTGCCATGATACATTTTTGAAAGAAAAAAAATTATTGCCATGATACATTTTTAATGGAATAAATTATTGCCATGATACATTTTTAAAGGAAAAATTATTGCCATGATACATTTTTAAAGGAAAAATTATTGCCATGATACATTTTTGAAAGAAAAAAAATTATTGCCATGATACATTTTTAATGGAATAAATTATTGCCATGATACATTTTTAAAGGAAAAATTATTGCTATGATACATTTTGAAAGAAAAAATTATTGCCATGATACATTTTTAATGGAATAAATTATTGCCATGATACATTTTTAAAGGTAAAATTATTGCCATGATACATTTTTGAAAGAAAAAAATTATTGTTATGATACATTTTTAATGGAATAAATTATTGCCATGATACATTTTTAAAGGAAAAATTATTGACATGATACATTTTTAAAGAAAAATATTATTGCCATGATACATTTTTAAAGGAAAAAATATTGCCATGATACATTTTTGAAGGAAAAAATTATGACTAGCAATACATTTTTAAATAAAACTAGAAGACTTCTTCAGTTTCTAAAATAAGAAAAATAACAAAATTATTCATCCAAATCTAACTAAATCAACCTTCTCACTATAACTGAATATCTAAAGGAAAATACATTAAAACCCTAACTTTTTGGCATTAAATAACCCACAGAGATGTTGATATGCCACGAAACAGAACTCAAACTCAAACCTGATGTATTCAGTAAATCCAGAAGTATTTCCTTCTGTATGTAGTTGGTAAATTAAGACCAAGCTGCTGTCTGTCAATCATCACAGGCAACCTCTTCTGCCTCCCATAAGCATGGACCAAGAGAATCTCCCCGAAAGCAATACTCTGCGCCTCCTCGGCTTTACCCTCTCTTCTGATCGCAAGCGGAACCACTACATTGAGTCAATAGCTAAATCCACTGCTAGGAACGTTGGGTCACTGTGTTGGGCCAGGAAGTTTTTCCCACCTGAAACCATCCTGCATATATACAAGTCAACCATTCGTCCACGCATAGAGTACTGCTGCCATATATGGTCAGGTGCCACCGCTGTTCATCTCCGTGTTCTTGACAGGCTCCTAAGGAAAATACGTAATGTGATAGGTACCGATTTGGCGGCTCGACTACAGCCATTATCCTACCGACGAGAAGTGGCCTCCCTTTGTCTGTTCTATAAATACTTTCATGGCTTCTGCTCCAACGAACTTAAGTCACTGGTGCCTCTGCAACAGGTATTTACTCGTGCAACCAAAGTGGCAACTGGGTCTCACCCATTGACAGTTAGATCAACCAAGTGCAGACGAAAATTCTACTCCTGAAGCTTCTTTTCTCGCACTTCCCGCCTGTGGAGATTGCTTCCATATTCTTGCTTTCCTGACGGCTACAACTTCCAGGAATTTAAATGCAATGTTAATACTCATCTCTTAACCACTTGACTCTAGTTCTTTCTACACCACCATGTATCATCTTTCGTTTTTCTACACCTTCACAACTGTCATCACACCTGTATTCCCATTCTTCACTTGCTCCTTTCTAACTGGTTCGTCCTTCTCCTCACTCTCCTCTAATCCTTTTAGTCTTATGTAGCCCCCTGCACATCAGTGGCGTTTCCGCCTTGCTGGGGGTGATATATAGTCTTATATTGGATAAGATTGGACCGATTGCTAGAACATATTGCAACATAACGTTCTTCATGAATCTCAGTGTTGCTTTCGAGTTGGCAGGTGTACAACGGATACAAAGATAAGATAATTTCAGCAAAAGTGTGTGAGGTGAGTATGCGATCTTTGATGATTAGGCAATCACAGAGCAGACGCTGAACTTGATAAACGAGTTCCGTCCCGGAAAAGCCCCTCATTTTGAGCACCTTTGTTTTTTAGTTGGTTGGTTTTGTCTTCTATTTAACTTCTACGTTGAGACTATTCTGAGGACCTTAGAAGATATGCCAAGATTCGTCATCGGCGGTCACAATCTGAACAACATAAGATACGCAGATGTAACCGACAAGGAAAGAAAACAACAAGACCTTCTTTAGCTGTGCCTCTTCTATAAATACTTTCACGGCTTCTGCTCCGATGAACTTAGATCACTGGTGTCCCCTAGGTACGAATTTGCACGAGATACTAGATTACCAACTAGGTCCCACCATTTTACAGTGAAACCGATAAAATGTAACCGCAATTTCTACTCTAACAGCTTCTTTTCTAGCACTTCCCGCCTATGGAATTCCCTTCCACATACTTGCTTCCCCGACAGCTACAATCTCCAGGAGTTTAAATGTAAGGTCAATAGACACCTCCTAACACACTAACACGCATCCATTCTCTCAAACACTCTTCCAATCTACATTCTTACCAGTCTATTACCCTTCTTCTGACATTTCCTATATCTAACCACTCTTTCTTACCACCTTCTCCTATGTAAACCCCTGCGCAATAGTGGCAGTGGAGTGCCTTGCTTGGAGTGAAATGATTAAAAAAAACAAAGAAAGTCGAAAGGAAAGACTACAACTAGACTACAAGAAAACCGAATGTACGGTCATCAGCAAACGAAGGAACCCAAAATGCCAATTACAAGCAGTGATTTCAAGCTTGAGAAGTCTTCTAACAGAAGAGGGAAAGTGCGACACTGAGATCCAAAAACGAATTGGCATGGCCAATGACGCATTCCAGATGTTGAGTAGGGTATTAAAAGGCAGGAAAATTTTGCTAGATACAAAGAAGAGAGTATTGGATTGTTATGTGATGTCTGTTCTTCAATATGGCAGTGAATGCTGGACAATATTATCAAAGATGAAGGCAAAGCTTGAAGCAACTGAATTATAGTTCTACAGAAGGATGCTGTGGATATCATGGATCGATCATGTGAGCAATGATGAGGTTTTAGAAAGAATGGAAACGAAAAGGGGGCTAATACCAACCATCAGGAAGAAACAGCTTAAGTTCCTGGGACATGTGATGAGGAAGGAGGGCTTGGAGAACCTGATACTCACAGGTCAGATAGAGGGAAAGAGGGAAAAAGGGCAAACAACGGATATCAGCGAAACAGATCTGTCTGCGGATGACTATAGGTGAAGAGGCTCATTCCTTGTTCCCTGTTTAGGCTGTGGTTTCTGGCTTTCTCTTTTCCAAACTTTTCATTCTTTTCTTTTTTTTTCAATTGGAGTAGATAGACTAAACTATCGCCGGTTTACACTCCACCCACGTTTATTGAACAGGTGAAGAGGCCCATCCCTTGTTCCCTGTTTAGGATGTGGTTTCCATCTTTCTCTTTTCCAATCTTTTCACTCTTCTTTTTTTTCATTTGGAGCAGACTAAACTATCGCCCGGTTCACACTCCACCCACGTCTATTGAACGGGTGAAAAGGCTCATCCCTTGTTCCCTGTTTAGGCTGTGGTTTTTGGCTTTCTCTTTTCCAATCTTTTCACTCTTTTCTTTATTTTTTCAATTGGAGTAGATATTCTAAATCATCGCCCGTTTCACACTCCACCCACGTCTATTGAACAGGTGAAGAGGCTCATCCCTTGTTCCCTGTTTAGGATGTGGTTTACGGCTTTCTCTTTTTCAGTCTTTTCAGTCTTTTCTTTTTTTTTTCAATTGGAGTAGATAGACTAAACGATCGCCCGGTTCACACTCCACCCACGTTTATTGAACAGGTGAAGAGGCTCATCCCTTGTTCCCTGTTTAGGATGTGGTTTCCGTCTTTCTATTTTCCAATCTTTTCACTCTTACGTAACCCCCTACGCATCAGTGGTGTGTCCGCCATGCTCGGGGTGATATGATTAAAATATATATATATATATATATATATATATATATAAGAGAGAGGGAGAGAGAGGGGGGTTAGAGTCATAGAAAGACATAATGGTCTTCGTGGAATATTATTCGCCAACATTTACTGACAATATATATCTTTTTAATATTCTTTCAGATTTCCCCTGTATGTACCTGCCATGTCTTCAAATGGACAATGGTTACATGATGCCCGAAACTATGGCCATTTGCAGGTATCTGGCCCGCGAATATGGTAAGTATCATCGTAAAATGGGCCGCAACGTTTGATACACATGATAACTTTCACATAACAACAGATCAAATTTGTCAGACGGCCGTGCAGCGTAAATCTAGAGACATGCCTAATTTCGGTCCTTTTCAAATTAAGCAATGTCATGCGATCTTTATTGACATTCCTATGTTTAAATTGCCACAGATCTCTTCCGGTTTCAAACATTTTCTCGTGCGATCATCGATGTTTAGCAAGCTGAGAGACTATTTGTTTGTCGTGTTAAATAATGGCTCAACATTGAAAATCGGGGATTCGTATTCCAATTTCAGTCGGGTGCGTTGTGATGAAGTGGATATCGACTCGGAACGACAAATCGGGGAGCCGAGTTCGAATTCCAGTTGAATTCCTTGTATTCACTTACGCACGAATAACCTTAGAAAAGGTATTAATCCGTCTCTTCACTCCAGTTATGGGTTAAATAATGGCATACATATGGTTCTATAGCATTGGCTGGCAACCAGCCTACCGCAGAAAACAATGGCAACCTACTGGGGGATAATTTTCTGCTCAGTCAGTCATGTCTCTTGAAAGACATGATAGCCCAAAGCGTGTATCGTGTATGGCATTTAACTGTTTGACTGAATATAATAGTTGGAAATATAATTAAAACTCCTACAGAGCATAAAGTGGGGGAACGGTTTTCTATTGTTATGAAGTTTTAAACTGATCCCCCATTAATTATACTTAATATAATAAAGTAATATAATTTATCTTTTCTCCCTCCAGCTATGAGTTAAATGGCAGGACATATTGGGTTCTCTAGAGTTGGCTGCCAACCAGTCTACCGCAGAAAGTAATGGCAAACTACTGCGGGATAGTCATATCTCTTTCGAGACATGATCGCCCAAAGCGTGTATCACGTATGGCACTTAACTGACTGACGTTATATTCACTCACGCGCAAATACCACTGGGAAAATCATTAATCCACCTATTCTCTGTCATGTTGTATACTATGTACCAAAACGACGAAAATTAAACTGTAACCAAAATGACACATTTACTGCATGCTCTTCAATAAAATGACTATTATTAATTCGACGACAAGGTCCCGAAACTTGTTATCTTCTCTCTAATAAAATCGCTGATAAAATGGCGATATTCTCACTTAATAAAATAACGACCGTAACACGCATATATTATTATTAAGAATACACCTTTAAGTGCCGAAATACGTCGTCAGTTTTGTTGCTCCTATGTCACTAGAAGCTTCGAGTCATATTAAACAACAGACTTCTTCGATAGGCAACCCGACCGAATATGATCAATATTCGGCCTGCACAGAGATTAAAAATTTGCTACTATCTTTAGAATGTGTCTGATAGGAGTTCACCTAGAAAACAGCAACCAATCAAGATTTCACTTGGTTTATTCGATGTTATAGATCGGGTATGCTCAGTTGTACTGAACTTCCTACATACGGTCAAAACAGGGTATTTTTGGAGGAAGAAAAGAAAACAAACCAATATATATATATATATATAAATATAAATATATATATATATTGATTTGTTTTGGAGGAAGAAAAGAAAACAAACCAATATATATATATATAAAAATATATATATATATATATATTGATTTGTTTTAGAGGAAAAAAGAAAACAAACCAATATATATATATATATATTGGTTTGTTTTCTTTGCTTCCTTCAAAAATACCCTGTTTTGACCGTATGTAAGAAGTTCAGTATATATATATATATATATATATATATATATATATAAAGTACTGGCAATAATTATTAGGCCACCCCAGTTTTTTTTTAAAGAAATTATGTATTTCATACTATTTTTAGTATTTATTGCCAAATGAAAATAGAATGGTTCTTTTGTTATTGTTACCTTGTTTTCTTGCCTTGTAAAATTTCACAAAGATGAACTCGTCCGAATCACCCTAAATTTTCTTTATTCTTTTATTGATGAAACTGCAATATAGGTAATTATTAAATATTTATAAATTCATTTGATGCATATGTTATTGTGCAGTATTAACAAGGGGAGAAATCTATTTCCATTTACAATTATTCACTTGGTAAAAATGTGAAAAATAGTATGAAATACATCATTTTTTAAATCACTGTGGTGGCCTAATAATAATGGAACGTAGTATATATATATCAATTAAAATAATTTTCAAAAATGTTGAATGAACATTTCAACATGAACTCCCTAAGAGAGATTTCACGTATCCTCAGCAACACAGTCTATATCAAAATGAAGAAAAATAAAATTAAAAAGGAGAATAAAAAGGTAAAGAAATAAAAAAATAAAAAATATATAACGGTTAAGATTTGAGAAATATACGTCAAAAATATATTGGCTCTGTAATTTTAATTACATTGAGCTCTCCTCCTGTATCATTTTTTAATATTAAAATATTTAATATTAATTAGGATCAGGTTCTTGGAATTTACCTTCCTACTTTTCCGTTTCGGATTAAAGTAAAAAAAAAAATATATATATATATATATATATATTATTAAAACGATTTATCATATTGGATAGTCTTATGACTTATCTTTCTCTTCCTCCCCTTTTAACTTTTTATCATATCCTATTTATTTTGTTTTTCTCTTTTATATCTTTTCATTATTCTTATTTTTCTTAACTACACTTAGAATGATTAAGATGACATAGACTATTTAAAATACATACATATATATATATATATATATATATATATGAAGACGTACATCATTTTCTTTATTCGCTTCTTAGTGAAGAGGCGTAGAGCAGAAGGTGAGGTAGGAGAGGTCAGCACACATCCATCGAGAGAGCTAGAGGCCGCGCTTGTCCGCGGTTTTCCTGTGTCTCACTTGGTCTAACATCCATTTTCAACTGCTCACTGACTGACTAGTACTACTAATCTATATCTCTTATATAAACGACTGCGTTATTTTTTAGGCACATTGTTTACTGTTGTGGACCCAGAATAGGCCCGGAAGAAAACTCGAATTCGGGAATTAGTAAAACATATATATTAAACGGAAAACAATATTTTTTAATCATTTCACCACGAGCAAGGCGGAAACGCCACTGATGTGCAGGGGGCTACATAAATGTAAAAAGATTAATTAGAAAAGAGTGAGGAGTACAAACTAGTTAGAAAGGAACAATAGAAAGCTGAGAATGCAGGTGCGATGACAGATACATAGGTGGAGAGAAAGGGAAGGGTGTACGGGGGTGGGGAGAGAGCTAGAGTCCAGTGGTTAGTAGATGAGTATTGACTTTGCATTTAAATTTCTGGAGGTTGTAGCCGTCAGGAAAGCAAAAATACGGGAGCGAGTTCCACAGGCGGGAAGTGCGAGAGAAGAAGCTGCCGGAGTAGAATTGTCGTCTGCATTTGGCTAACATGACTGTGAATGGGTGGGACCCAGTTGCCAGTCTGGTTGCACGAGTAAACACCTGTTGAGGAGGAATCAGTGACTTAAGTTCGTCTGAGCAGGAGCCATGAAAGTATTTATAGAACAGACAAAGGGAGGCCACATTTCGACGATGGGGAAGTGGCTGCAGTCGAGCCGCTAGATCAGTACCTATCACATTACAGACTCTCCTTTGGAGCTTGTCAAGAACACTGAGGAGAACGGCAGGGGCACCTGACCATAAATGGCAGCATTACTCCATGCACGGACGGATGGTTGACTTGGATATATGCAGGATGGATTCAGGCGGTAAAAACATCCTGGATCGACATAGTGACCCAACCTTCTTAGCAGTAGATTTTGCTATGGATTCAATATAGTGGTTCCATTTGAGGTCTGAGGACAGGGTAAGTCCGAGGAGGCGTAGTGTATTACTCGCCGGAAGAATCGCTTGGTCCATGCGTATGGGAGGCAGGAGAGGTTGCCTGTAATGGTTGACAGACAACAGCTTGGTCTTAGATGAATTGAAGTTGACAAGCCACTTCTTGCCCCAGTTCACCACAGAGTGTAGATCCCGCTCAAGGTCAGCAGCGAGATTATGTCTGTCCGCCACGACAGGTTTCTTACTGGTGCGGGAGTATATTGTAGTGTCAAATACAAGGGGGTTACACGTAAGTCTGACTGCCAAGTATTAGACTGGAGTAACTCAACCCAACTCAACTCCACCCAAAGATACAAATTCTCCCGGTATCCATAATAATAGGAAGAGTTCATTATAGTTTTAAAAGGGTAGGTCCCATAATATTTACAAGCATTTCCAGGCACACATTATCTGACCTTGACCACGCAGGTTTCAAAATTATCAAATATTTTCCTGACAATTTGAATTTTGCCATCATTCTTAACCTTGACAACAATCAAATATTTTTAAAACAATGTCTATTTTGCTTTTGCTAGCCAGTTTGCATATTTTTGCTGTTTCATAAAAAAATTTCTTCACGAAATTACACACCAGATCGGATAATATATGGCGCCCAGCTATGGGTTAAGTAATATGACTTGCATCCGTAAGTCATTGTTATCTCTCAAAAATACTGGACGTTTGAAGAAACATCAATGAAGTTTATGTTGTGTTATATAGAACCCAATTTGTCCTGTTATTTAACTCATAGCTGGAGGGAGAAGAGATTGATTATATTACATTATTATATTAAGTATAATTATTGGGGGATCAGTTTATTACTTCAAAACAATAGAAAACCGATCCCCCACTTTATACCCAGTAGAAGTTTTAATTAGACTGCTTGCTAGCCAAGGGTGTAGAACCCAATCTGCCCTGCCATTTAACTCATAGCTGGAGGGAGAAGAGATAGATTATATTACATTATTATATTAAGTATAATTAGTGGGGGGATCAGTTTATTACTTCAAAACAAAAGAAAACCGATCCCCCACTTTATACCGAGTAGAAGATTTAATTAGACTGGTTGCTATCCAAGGGTGTAGAACCCAATCTGCCCTGCCATTTAACTAATAGCTGGAGGGAGGATAGATAGATTATATTACATTATTATATTAAGTATGATGATTGGGGGATCAGTTTATTACTTCATAACAATAGAAAACTGATCCCCTAATTTATGGCCAGTAAACGTTTTAATTCTGTTTCCAACTATTCAGTCAGTCAGTTAAGTGCCATACGTGATACACGCTTGGGCGATCATGTCTCGAAAGAGACATGACTGACTGGGCAGAAGATTATCCCGCAGTAGGTTGCCATTGCTTTCTGTGGTAGACTGGTTGCCGACCAAGGCTATAGAACCCAATTTGTCATGTTATTTAACCCATAACTGGAAGGAATAGACGGATTAATACCTTTCCCAAAGGTATTTGCGCGTAAGTGAATGCAATGAATTCGGCTGGAATTCGAACTCGGCTCCCCGGTTTCACGTTCCGAGCCGATATCCAATGCACCACAACGCACATCAAATGTACAGTAATAAATTATCTTGACATCAGATCGCTCCGCCTAGAAGTCCGTCATCGTATGGACGTTTAAAGAAATAACAATGAAGCTAATGTTATCAGGTTCCTTATTTTATTACAAGGCTAACAGGATAGCAACTAACACAATCAACAAAAAATGCAAAGTCCTTACAACAACAAAATGGCGAATTATTCAATAATATATTCGTTTCTCTTTATTGTTCGACAACTTCTCCACATCAGTTGATGTATTTGTTGATGAGAGGAATAAAACTTCATCCAAGTGGTCATCAGCCAACCTTGTTCTTAAACGAGAACAATCTACCGAAAAAATTCGAAATAAAGGATCAGTTCGAAAATCCAATCACCTGAAGAAGATCAGAGCGTATAACGACCGAAACGTCGGGAATATGGCAATAAAGATGATTGCTCCTTCAATTTTGACCACAAATCAAATGATTAAATGATTTTTAATATATTTTTTTGGTAAAAATTTTGTTCTCTAGCATTTATTCTTCCAAATAATTATACAATCAAATCATCTGGCTTTAACTATCCAAAGATTGACAAACCGTAAAAGAACAAATCAATCAGATTTCTTCTGTAGACACAATGCGCTGTGACCCGCTACTTATAGAAACGTCTATCCAGGGCCGTTCTGAACTTGGTCTAATATTCCATTCGGTCGGTGTGGTCAAAATTGAAGGAGCAATCATCTTTATTGCCATATTTCCGACGTTTCGGTCGTTGCACGCTCTGATCTTCTTCAGGTGAGTGGATTTTTGAACTGATCCTTAATTCGAATTTTTTCGGTAGATTGTTCTCGTTTCATGTGTCATGGTGCCACTTTCTAAAGGACACATGGCTTAATGAATAAAAGCATTGGTTGGATCCGGTGACTTGACCCAAAGACTTGTAAGTTCAATACCTGGCTAAAACAGTGGCGAAAAAATCATTGAGAGGAGGCAAATTGAGAAAATTAACACATCCGGAAGAGACATGAAATGAAAAAAATCTATTTCACTGATCAAAAGAAAGGGTTCAATTCAAAATTCCGCTCACCTGAAGAAGACCGGAGTATAAAATGACCGAGAGATCGTGAATATGGCAATAAAGATGAGTGGAACAGAGCTAACAATGTAAATAATTAAAATATCTCATCTCAGAAATATAACTAAACTAGCAGGATAGCTCTGGTGTAATGAAAGCTTTAAAACTAATCCATAGTCCTGGAGCTCAGACTCATTGGATGTTGGCACGAAAGACTAAAAAGCAATAGTTGTCTCCAGTTACAGCGAAACCGTAGACTGAAAGAAAAATGAATGGATGTAAGTCAAAATTTGATTTCCTGGTATCGATATCAAATAAGTTTTTTTCGTCGTAAACTGAATTTTGAGAGCTAAATAGGTCCTCTGAGTAAATGGTATCATGGCTGAGACTAAGAACTACAATTATACCAACTTAGAGCCAATACCGAAGTAAAAATTAAAATAAAAGGGTTGAAAAATATACAGACATACAGGCAGATAAACAGACGTACATACACAAACATCTTGCCTTATATATATATATATATATATATATATATATATATATATATATATATATATATATATTCGATTTTCTGCACTACTGTAAGAACAGCAACCTTGAAACTTCTGAATATCGTGTCTTATGTCTTTGTCTATGAATTTATCAAATTTGATTAAAATCGGACCACTCCTTCTATAACCCGATATTTTCGATATTTATCGGGGGTACCTCGACATAAAACCTAGCTAAGAACACCCGCAAATGATTATAGTACAACTGTGTAAATTTTCAAGAAAATCGGTTCAGCCGTTTCGGAGTCTATAGCTAACGGACAAGCACACACACAGACACACACACACATACATACACACACAGACAAAGTTCCGTTAATAATAAGTTTAGATAATCGATTTTCATTTGAATTTTTTCTTTTTTATGCGTGGGTGTGGGTTCTTTTTTACAACGGTGTTCACCCTGCTTAAGGACCGAGGACCAATCGAGATGGGACGCTATAGAATAATGGTCTTGGGATTCAGCTCCACAAGAAAGAGGTGGCACTAGTGGGAATTAAATCTCGCCAATAAGGAATAGAAAGGTGGTTTGCTGCAATGTGCGTGACATGGCGGGGCTTAGCCGTGATGGTCCCAAATTCTCGTACTAGGGATTTAGTTTGTCAAGGATTAACGATAGAATAGTGAGGGGCTGGCTACAACCCCTCACTACTCTATCGAGAAAGAAGAGAAAGGAGAGAGCAAGTGAAATCTAAAATTATTTATAAATGGAACTGTGTGTGTGTGTGTGTGTCTGTGTATCCGTTACCTATAGACTCCGAAACGGCTGAACCAATTTTCTTGAAAATTTACACAGTTGTACTATAAGCGTCTGTGAGTGTTCTTAGCTAGGTTTTATGTCGAGGTTTGTGGCGCAGTGGATATCGGCTCGGAATGAGAAATCGGGTAGAGGGTTAAGGCTTAAATTCTTTCAGTGTTCAATTACAGTGTTAATCACATAAATTTGTATTTTTTATAGGTTTCTATCCAGGAAATCCCATGGACATGATGAGGTGTGACTACATCTGTGACTGTTTCTATGAAATCATGAACGATTACATGAGGTACTACCATTGGAAAAACGGACGCTTCAGGGTGAGTCAGTTATTTCGAATCTGCTCAACATTTGATATCTACATCTTTCAACACATTATCTATAGAAATGGATAAGCAAAGAGGCTATATAAAAATGATCATTAAGACTAAAAGACATTAGCTAAGATGAGTGTCGAATTCTTTGTGAATAATGACTGCTTCTATGAAATCATGCACGATTACATGAGGTACTTCCACTGGAAGAACGGACGCTTCTGGGTGAGTAAATCTATTTCGAATCTGCTCAACATTTCATATCTACATCTTTCAACACACTATCTATAGAAATGGATAAGCAAAGAGGCCATAGTAAAATGATCATTAAGACTAAAAGACATTAGCTAAGACGAGTGTCGAATTCTTTGTAAATAATGACTAATAATAATAATAATAATAATAATGGTGTCCAAATTGAATTTTCTTTTTCTTTTCTTGCAGAATAACTGGATGGACTCTGGCATAATGAGACATAGCATGGGATACGGAGATATGGGAAACTGCAATTATGACGTAAGGAAAACCTTTTATTAAACAATATTAAAATCAAATTCATTCTATCATGAAGCAGAAATGTACTCTGGTGATCCAAAAGATTTTTTAGCTTAGTTAAAAAAGAAAAAATTCTTTGTTAATCTCCGACTTTAACTTTATTTAGTAAATTCATTTATAATTTTATTTCACTGCCGTCTACCATATCGTTTCATTTCAACCTATCAAAATTCTTAAACTTTCTCAGAAAATAGCCACTCATGTTTCTACCGCCATTATTCTAGAACAGGGGTCAGCAACCTTTTGGAGAGAGTGGGCCAGACAGCTATGCAAAGTCTCGAAGGATGGCCATAATATCAAATGTCAGTCAGTTAAGTGCCATACGTGATACACTCTTGGGCGATCATGTCTCGAAAGAAACATGACTGACTGGGCAGAACATTATCCCGAAGTAGTTTGCCATTACTCTTTGCAGTAGACTGGTTGCTAGCCAAGGGTGTAGAACCCAATCTGCCCTGCCATTTAACTCATAGCTGGAGGGAGAAGAGATAGATTATATTACATTATTATATTAAGTATAATTATTGGGGGATTAGTTTATTACTTCATAACAATAGAAAACTGATCTCCTACTTTATGGCCAGTAAACGTTTTAATTCTGTTTCCAACTATTAAGTCAGTCAGTTAAGTGCTATACGTGATACACGCTTCGGGAGATCATGTCTCGAAAGAAACATGACTGACTGGGCAGAAGATTATCCCGCAGTAGGTTGCCATTGCTTTCTGTGGTAGACTGGCTGCCGACCAAGGCTATAGAACCCAATTTGTCCTGTTATTTAACCCATAACTGGAAGGAATAGACGGATTAATACCTTTCCCAAGGGTATTTGCGCGTAAGTGAATGCAATGAATTCGGCTGGAATTCGAACTCGGCTCTCCGGTTTCTCGTTCCGAGCCGATATCCAATGCACCAAAACGCACATCAAATGTACAGTAATAAATTATCTTGACCTCAGATCACTCCGTCTAGAAGTCCGCCATCCTCTGGACGTTTAAAGAAATAACTTTTATTACAAGGCTAACAGATAACAACAGATAACAACTAACCCTAATCAACAACAAATGCAGTCCTTACAACAACAAAATGGCGAATTGTTTAATAATATATTTGTTTATCTTTATTGTTTGATAACTTTTCCACATCAGTTGATGTATTTGTTGATGACAGGAACAAAACTTCATCCAAGTGGTCATCAGTCATTCTTGTTCTTAGATGATTTTTAATATATTTCTTTTTTGCAAAAAGATTGTCCTCTAGCATATATTCTTCCAAATAATGATACCATCATTTTCGCTTTTTTCAACAGACTTTCATATTTTCCGCTTGCCTGAATTTTAATCTTTCTATGACAGATTCTGTAATTAAAGCACTTTTAAAATATATTTTGCTATAATTAATTACATTTCTTTACATTTAAAACGAATTTTTATATTTGTTTATATTTCTGAGATGAGGTAGTGTTACACTATTTACATTGTTCGGACTACTGTCCTCATCTTCGATGCCATTTCCACGACGTTTCGACCGTTGTACGCTTCGGCCTTCTCCAGCACCTGAAGAAGGTCGAAGCGTACGATAGCCGAAACGTCGTGGAAATGGCAACCAAGATGAGAACAATAGTCTGAATAATGTAAATAGTAAACATTTTTTATTTCGAAATTTCGGTCAGACATACTACGATGAAAAATTAATATATGAGTGCATTGTTATGTAAAATATCATTTTGTGCTCATATCTTTTTTATGAATCATCTTTCTAGTACAGGAGTCGGCAATTTTTTGGAGAGAGTGGGCCAGACAACTATGGAAAATCTCAAAGAATGGCCATGCTATCAAATGTACTGTAATAAATTGTCTCGACCTCAGACGACTCCGTCCAGAAGTCCACCATCATCTGGACGTTTAAAGAAATAACAATGAAGCTAATGTTATAAGGTTCTTTATTTTATTGCAAGACTAACACAATCAACAACAAATGCAAAGTCCTTACAACAACAAAATGGCGAATTATTTAATAATATACTTGTTTCTCTTTATTGTTCGACAACTTCTCCACATCAGTTGATGTATTTGTTGATGAGAGGAATAAAACTTCATCCAAGTGGTCATCAGCCAACCTTGTTCTTAAACTATTTTTAATATATTTCTTTTTTGCAAAAAGGTTTGTTCTCTAGTATATATTCTTTCAAATAATTATACAATCAGTTTCGCATTATTTAATAGACTTTCATATTTTATGCTGACCAAAATATATTTCTTAAGAAAGTCAGCAGTGCATTTGAAATTAAATTTTGATTTTAAAAAATCGTGGCATTGCAAGTCGATGAACCGATAATTTCTTTGTCACTTTCTCAGCAAATTAATTAGATAATTAGTATCGAGGTGTTAATTCGGAGGGCCTGACAAAACTTCTTCGCGGGCCCGATGTGGCCTGGGGGACAGGGGTTCTAGAACATCGATGTTATATCGTAAATAGATTTTAAAAAAGTCGTGGTAATATTAACCGTTTCGGAATAAGGAATTAATTTTACAGCCATCTCCATTTAACTCAATTCGTATTTATGTTTGGATTTAGCCAAGTATTGAACTTTCAACTCTTTGAGTCAAGGTACCGAATAGCCAGGGAGCGTAGAGTACCATAACTGAAGTTTCGCATTTTTAGACCGAACAGCCAGCTTCAGTCTAAGAATGCAGAATATAATTTTTCATGTGCTCTTATAATTTTATTTCTTTTTAAAACATAAATTATACAGTAAATATCCCACAAGAATTACTTCATTAAATCTCTTAGTGAGAACTGATAAAGTGGCCCTTTGAGAGTCTCTATAAATGGCTTTTCTTCAAATGAAAAATATTGAATTAATATCTGAAATAAATATTTGATCAGTAAACCAAATTTAAACCGAGCTTTCTGTTGGATCAGCTTTAATATTTAATCTAATAATCTTCTTCTGTGTGTCGTGTCCCTTCAGGACCTAGGTAATCATGGCTTTCCACGCCTCTCTATCCTCTTACCACGCTTTCTCTTGTTACCCCACCCAAACTCCATTCTGTCATCCATTGTTGAGGCCCTTCAAATATCGTACCCGCTGCTTTCCCTTGTCTGTATTTTTCTTTTTCTGACCTGTGAGTATCAAATTCTCCAAGCCTTCTTTCCTCATCACATGTTCCAGGAATTTTAGCTGTTTTTTCCTGGTGATCAGTATTAGACACCTTTCCGTTTTCATCCTTTCCAAAACCTCAATTGAAGAACAGACATCATATATCAATTCAGTACTCTCTTCTTTGTTTTAATCTAATGTTACTAGGAATATTTACCAAATGCTTTCCTGAATTTATTATATATATATATCCGCAGACAGATCTGTTTCGCTGTATCACAGCTCATCACTACGGTTAGACTCCGATTGCTTTTTAACCCAGGATTGAAACCCGACCGAATTGGCATCAGTCAGTGATTCTACCTCTGAGCTACGGACGCTCGGTAGAAGGAGGCAGACTTTTTAGTGTGTATATTATCATTATATACGCCCAATAGCTGAGGGTGTTTTAATTCATTGCTGAATGAATGATGCGTAGATGCTAGAGCAGCTACTGTTTTTCAAATTCTACCATTCTTCCAGGGTGCTCAATCAGGGTGCGAGAGCGTAAATCCGCAGAAAGATCTGTTTCACTGTATCACAGCTCAGCAGTAGTCATTAAGACTAAGTCTAGTGGTTAGACAGTTATTTAAAAAAATATGATCAAAGAAATGAATATGTATAGCCAACTATACATTCAAAAACGAAACAATATAAAGGAAAAATATATCTTCTTCATGGGGCGTAGGCGAGAGGAAATATATACAGATTTTTTTTTTTTTAATCATCTCACCCCAAACAAGGCATTCCACTGCCACTATTGCGCATGGGGCTACATAGGGGAAGGTAAAGAGAAGGAGTGGATAGACATAGGGAATGTCAGGAGAAAGGTGACAGATGAGTAAGGATAGCGAGGATGAGGGTCGGGCAGATGGGAAGAGTGTTTGATAGAATAGGAGCAGGTTAGTGTGTTAGGAGGTGTCTATTGACCTTACATTTAAACTCCTGGAGATTGTAGCCGTCGGGGAAGCAATCGTTTGGAAGAGAATTCCACAGTCGGGAAGTGCGAGGAAAGAAACTGTTGGAGTAGAAGTTACGGCTGCATTTTATCGGTTTCACTGTAAAAGGGTGGGATCTAGTTGCTAATCTAGTATCTCGTGCAAATTCGTATTTAGGGGTCACCAGTGATCTAAGTTCATCGGAGCAGAAGCTGTGAAAGTATTTATAGAAGAGACACAGGGAAGCCACGTCTCGCCGGTGGGAGAGAGACTGCAGGCGGTCTGCCAAGTCGGTATCTATCACATTACAGACCCTCCTCTGAACCTTATCGAGAAGCCCGAGGAGAACAGCAGGGGCACCCGACCAGATATGGCAGCAGTATTCAATGCACGGGCGGATGGTAGATTTGTAAATGTGCAGGATAGATTTAGACGGAAAAAAACTTCCGGCCCTACACAGAGAACCGACTTTCATAGCAGCGGATTTAGCAATGGATTCGATATAGTCATTCCATTTGAGGTCCGCTGAAAGTGTGAGACCAAGGAGGCGTAGTGTTTTACTCTCTGGGAGGCAAGCCTGGTCCATGCTAATGGGAGGTAGGTGAGATTGTCGATGATGGTTAATTGAGAGTAGCTTCGTTTTAGAAGCATTAAAATTTACTAGCCATTTCTTACCCCAGTCCAATATGGATTGGAGGTCTTTTTCAATCTCGGCTGCGAGTTTAGCTTTGACGCCTACACCAGATTTTTGTTGGAGGCGAGAGTAAACTGTGGTGTCATCAGCGTACAAACCTATTTGGGTTCTTATGGAATCAGGGAGATCATTAATATATATCAGGAAGAGTGTAGGACCTAAGATGGAGCCTTGGGGGACACCTGCATTTGTATGGTAGTTCTGAGAGGCATGTCCGTTTTATACCACAAATTAGGAAGATATCTATCGGCATACAAAAAATATATATGTAAGCACACAAACATAAAATTATACGAGGTCATATGAGCAAACAATAATATCACAAAAACAAAATAAATCCTTTTTCTGTTACACCCAATGCCATGCAGGGCAGCGTTTTTGCTGTTTCCGTAACAAACAGTTTTTTGTGGGGGGTAGGGTTGTTTGCCCTGCGCCCAACCCCCAAACCGGGAGTAAGGTGATTTTCGAAGCGTAGCTTAGATGTGACACACGGCCGAAAGTAGGGGCTACCCTGTGAGGATTGAACTCAGTACTATTGATTCTAGCGAGACGAGCTTGCTAACGCCGAGGTGACCAAAAAAAATAACAAATGACCCACATTTTCGTAACAAATTTCTCAAAAATATTCAGGCCGGTATATATATATCTGAGATAGTCTATTCATATCTATTCATATCTGAGTCTATTCATATCTATCTGAGTCTATTCATATCTATCTATCTATATATATATATATATATATATATATATATATATATATATAATGAATTATTTTGAACATTATTTTTACCGATACTCGTATTTAAGTAGATATTCTGTTTTTAATTAAACAGTATTTTATATTTATATCTACCGGCCTGATTATTTCACGATAAATTTTTATTACGAAAATGTGTGCTATCCAGCAGGAGTCGAACCTGCGACCTCTATTTACCTAGGCGAAGCTACCATTTGATCTGGTACTGTCTTAACCACTCGACCATGAATGAAAACCCGGAATGGTTATACTGTTGGTTCTCCTCACCTGGTTTTCCGGCATTTACTTTTTTTATAAAAGTAATCGATAAAATAAATATTGTAGAGCGTAATACAATCATATGATTAAGTTTGTGTTTTAATTAAAAATACATTGCGACACGGAAATTTCTTTGTTTCGAGATTTCTACCTTGCCATCAGGCAATATTAGATCATTGTTGTGAAATAAAAACATATTTTCACGACAATGATTTAACATACAAATCTCGAAACAGACATTTACTTGTCGCAATGTATTTTTAATTAAAACACAAATCTATCTATCTATCTATCTATCTATCTATCTATCTGAGTCTGTTCATATCTATCTGAGTCTATTCATATCTATCTATCTATCTATCTGTCTATCTATCTATCTATCTATCTATCTATCTATCTGTCTGTCTATCTGTCTATCTATCTATCTATCTATCTATCTATCTGTCTATCTATCTATCTATCTATCTATCTATCTATCTATCTATCTCAGTCTTTCCATATCTATCTATCTATCTATCTATCTATCTATCTATCTATCTTTCTATCTCAGTCTTTCCATATCTATCTATCTATCTATCCTGTTTAATTAAAAACAGACAGAATATTCCCTCAAATAAGAATATCAATTAAAAATAATGATTTAATAAATTAAATATAGTTATATATATATATATATATATATATATATCAGTTATTAAAATAGCCTAGAGAGACCACTCATGGTGGAAACCTGTGTAGTGAAATAACTCGTTTAAAAATTGAATATATATATATATATATAGTAATGCATATTTGGGTAGCAAAATTTCATTTAAACACGACCAACAATTTAATTTTTCTAATTTTCTTAGATGTTTCCTTTTTGCTGGAGATAAAGAATGTAAAATTGTTCCACAATTTTCGACCTTTCAAGCGCTTTCAGCCTCTTCACAGGCCATTTTCAAGGATGTTATTTTTCCGGTGTTGTTATGTCCTCCTGTTTGAATGTAATGTAATTTTTTGTGTTTTACTATTTTTTGAAAACGAGTGATCTTTATGGCTATCACGTGATATTCGCGGTTGCGCATCGTGTGAGCGTCTGTCTGTTTTGAAAACCTCCATTTCCTCTGTTAAATAATGTAAGGTTTTGTAATTGTTTGATATATAGTGCCTCTTTTATACCGAGGTGCCTTTGATATTGTGAGTTAAATAGTATTCTTGTATTTTCAACCAGAATTTCTGAGAATAGTGGAAAAATTAAATCAAAAATTAAAAACAAATATCCTTCTCGGTAATTTTTAACGAAGCATTTATCTCACTAGGATTTCTCTTTTCAGAACTACATGTACTGGAGATACATGAACACCTTCAACAGGATTATGCCCTTCATGGAGAGGACTCTGTGCATGCGCAATGGTGGAAATATGTACTTCATGGGCGACCAGGTAAGAGCATTATATTATGTAATGATATATGCAGTAGATAGTTTTAAATTGTAATATGTGTCAGGATCACTATAATTCCAAGCAAGAGTTGAATTTTAGCTCAATGCCCTCTAAGATTAATTAATCTCTCATTCTAGAAGAAAACGTTTTATACAGCACTAAGAAAATTAAATACTTGTTCTGCTCTGATGAACTTAAACCACTGGTGCCCCCTAGATGTGAATTTGCACGAGATACTAGATTGGCAACTAGGTCCCACCCTTTTACAGTGAAACCGATGAAATGTAACCGCAATTTCTACTCCAATAGCTTCTTTCCTCGCACTTCCCGCCTGTGGAATTCCCTACCGCATGCTTGCTTCCCCGACGGCTACAACCTCCAGGAGTTTAAATGTAAGGTCAATAGACACCTCCTAACACACTAACTCACACCCACTCTCTCCAACTTTCTCCCTATGTACATCCTAAGTTGTCTATCACCCTCCTTTTGACATTTCCTATACTCAATCGCTCTATGTAACCCCTTGCGCTATAGTGGCAGTGGAATGCCTTGCTTGGGGTGACACGATTCGTTCTTCGGCGGGGCACCTTATTAGATACGAGATCGGAACAGTGCACTAATGGCGCGGGTCTCTAAGCTATGGATACGAAAGGGTAGCTTCGAAGAAAAACTTAAATAAATCCGATGTGAATGGATATTGATGTGGCTAAACCTCATATCCCAAAGGCATTGATCCTACGAGTGCCACATTGTTATGGTGAAACATACCTATTTCTCATATAATGGACTCTCTCTCCTATATTAATAAGAGTTAACATGAAGTTAACTCGAGAAATTCTTGGGAAGTTCTTAGGAGTTCTTAAAAGTGTTAGAGAATTTTTTAGAGTTCTAGGATGTGCATTGGATATCGGCTCGGAACGAGAAATCGGGGAGCCGAGTTCGAATTCCAGTTGAATTCATTGCATTCACTTAGGCGCAAATATCCTTGGGAAAGGAATTAATCCGCCTATTCCTTCCAGTTATGGGTTAAATAACAGGACAGATTGGGTTCTATAGCCTTGGTCGGCAACCAGTCTACCGCAGAAAGCAATGGCAACCTACTGCGGGATAATCTTCTGCCCAGTCAGTCATGTCTCTGTCAAGACGTGATCGCCCGAGCGTGTATCACGTATGGCACTTAACTGACTGACTGAATATAACAGAAACATGATTAAGGCTTCTACTGGGCATAAAGTGGGTGATCGGTTTTCTCTTGTCATGAAGTAATAAACTGATCCCCCACTAATTACTACTTATTAATAGAATAATATAATTCAACAGTCTACCGCAGAAAGCAATGGCAACCTACTGCGGGATAATCTTCTGCCCAGTCAGTCATGTCTCTTTCGAGACATGATCGCCCAAGCGTGTATCACGTATGGCACTCAACTGACTGATTGGAGTTCAGTAGAACTATTAGTTAGTTCCAGTTTGGACATCGTTAGACTAAGGCAGTGGATATTAGTCGGCAGTGAGCCGAAGACTAAGAAGTCAGCTTTCAAGATTACCAAGTTCCTAACATTTTTGGTGCGTTACGTCGATTAGCAACTGACATAGCACGATTATAACTTTCAGTCCAAAAACTACTCCACAACAGCCATTTACCCTCTAGGGAACATGATGTTTTTAGAGCCTATAAACAGTCAGATTAATCTTAGAGAGGTACTGGAGGACAACGTTCTTCCAACGGCGATGAGTCCTGCTGTGAAGTCGTTTCCAGTTTTCAGATTGTGAGTCGAACCAGTAGATATGTCTGGTTTTAATGGTCATCAGGTCATCGCAGGAAGCGACCGAGCTAGCAAACACGACGTGAACCGATATTGAGGTGGATACTCGGCTGGTTGCTCCTACGATCGAAGTTCTTAATTGGGCCTGAGGATGCAAGCCATGGTTACGGGTTGGTGGCAAGAGTTGTGCTGAAAGATATCTCGGTGCCGTATAGTAGTACAGATAAGACGAAGGTGTTGTAAACTCGTCGCCATATTAATCTTCGGGGAACTTTGATGTCACCAACAGCCAGCCCAAACCTTCTCTTGATCTTTGTAAGGAGGTCACCGGTATTGGAAATTTCTGAGCAGAAATATACGAAAGCTTTTAAGAATTCGATGAGATTGTTGCCAATGATAATGACCTGTTTTGATGTTAACTTCTCCAGGGCGCATGCAAAATAATTCGTCGCTCACAAGTCCTTGTAAAGCAGATCTTGTTGATAGTATATGAAGGCCGTGCACCTCCTCCTCTGTCGGTCGAACTGGTAGATGACTGTGGTAGGGTGAGCATCAAGTCGTCGAGTGTTTGTGCGGAAGTTGTTCATCTGTTGGACTCATTAGACGTAAGATCGGACCAGTAAACTTCATCGATGGTCCTAATGTTGCGGGAAACAATTGACGAAACAATTAATAAAATGTCACGCCCTATCGCCGTATCGTAGCATGGAGAAGACGCTGGGGTTGCAAACTCGTAGCTTGGTGTGTCTCTGTAAATCAAGTCACTAAAATTAACGTTACTAAAATTAACGTTACTAAAATTAGCGTTTCTAAAATTAACGTTTCTAAAATTAACGTTACTAAAATTAATGTTACTAAAATTAATATTTCTAAAATTAACATTACTAAAATTAACGTTACTAGAATTAACGTTACTAAAAATAACGTTTCTAAAATTAACGTTCATTAAATTAACGTTTCTAAAATTAACGTTACTAAAATTAACGTTTCTAAAATTAACGTTTCTAAAATTAACGTTGCTAAAATTAACGTTACTAAAATTAATGTTTCTAAAATTAACATAACTAAAATTAACGTTACTAGAATTAACGTTACTAAAATTAGCGTTTCTAAAATTAACGTTTCTAAAATTAACGTTACTAAAATTAATGTTACTAAAATTAATATTTCTAAAATTAACATTACTAAAATTAACGTTACTAGAATTAACGTTACTAAAAATAACGTTTCTAAAATTAACGTTCATTAAATTAACGTTTCTAAAATTAACGTTACTAAAATTAACGTTTCTAAAATTAACGTTTCTAAAATTAACGTTGCTAAAATTAACGTTACTAAAATTAATGTTTCTAAAATTAACATAACTAAAATTAACGTTACTAGAATTAACGTTACTAAAATTAACGTTTGTAAAATTAACGTTACTAAAATTAACGTTTGTAAAATTAACGTTACAAAAATAGACTTTTCTAAAATTAATGTTACTAAAATTAACGTTACTAAAATTAACGTTTCTAAAATAGATGTTACTAAAATTAACGTTACTAAAATTAACGTTTCTAAAATAGACGTTACTAAAATTGACGTTACTAAAATTAATGTTTCTAAAATTAACATAACTAAAATTAACGTTACTAGAATTAACGTTACTAAAATTAACGTTTGTAAAATTAACGTTACTAAAATTAACGTTTGTAAAATTAACGTTACTAAAATTAACGTTTGTAAAATTAACGTTACTAAAATTAACGTTTGTAAAATTAACGTTACTAAAATTAACGTTACTAAAATTAATGTTTCTAAAATTAACGTTACTAAAATTAACGTTACTACAATTAACGTTTCTAAAATTAACGTTACTAAAATTAACGTTACTAAAATAGACTTTTCTAAAATTAATGTTACTAAAATTAACGTTACTAAAATTAACGTTTCTAAAATAGACGTTACTAAAATTAACGTTACTAAAATTAACGTTTCTAAAATAGACGTTACTAAAATTGACGTTACTAAAATTAATGTTTCTAAAATTAACATAACTAAAATTAACGTTACTAGAATTAACGTTACTAAAATTAACGTTTGTAAAATTAACATTATTAAAATTAACGTTTGTAAAATTAACGTTACTAAAATTAACGTTTCTAAAATTAACGTTTCTAAAATTAACGTTACTAAAATTAATGTTTCTAAAATTAACGTTACTAAAATTAACGTTACTACAATTAACGTTTCTAAAATTAACGTTACTAAAATTAAGATTTCTAAAATTAACGTTACTAAAATAGACGTTTCTAAAATTAACGTTTCTAAAATTAACGTTACTAAAATTAACGTTACTACAATTAACGTTTCTAAAATTAACGTTACTAAAATTAACGTTACTAAAATTAACGTTTCTAAAATAGACGTTACTAATATTGGCGTTACTAAAATTAATGTTACTAAAATTAACGTTACTAAAATTAACGTTTCTAAAAATAACTTTACTAAAAGTAACGTTACTAAAATTAACGTTACTAAAATTAGCGTTACTAAAATTGACGTTACTAAAATTAACGTTACTAAAATTAACGTTACTAAAATTAACGTTTCTATAAGTAACTGTACTAAAAGTAACGTTTCTAAAATTAACGTTACTAAAATTAACTTTACTAAATTTCTAACGCTTACGTGTTTTGATATTTTGAAACGGTATGATTCTTTTCTTTTTTTAGATGATGTGGTGCGACATGATGTTCTATTGCTGCATGGAGAATATGTATATGGAGAATCCATCTTTATTAAGCAACTATCCCCGATTGATGTCCCTGTATAATCGAGTGGCGTCTCACCCCAGAATAACCAATTATCTGAGAAGCCGTTGCAATTCTTACTGGTAGAGAAACGTTTAGAAACGATAAATGTTCTCATGTTTTGATGTTTTGCAACCAAAATTCTTTGAGAGATGAGGTGGCTAAAAATAAAGTAAACATAATCTTCTTCGGGAGCCATTATTTGGAATCTTCTCCAGAAGTTTTTACCATGAAGGAATTTCTTCTAGTCACCGATTAATGTTTATATTAATTTATTTTTTTAAAAATAGGACGAGAAGTTCTCTAAACCAACGAAGTGTTCCTTCGCTACAAATACCAAAAGTTATCCGTTAAATCTATTCATAAGCATCGCTAAAGGTTTGGACAATAGAATAAAGAAAACGTTTTTTTGTTTTGTTTATTGTCTTAACGATAAGCAAGAATACCTTTTCAGATTTGACTTTGTCGTTTTTTTTGTCAAAAAACGCAAAACAAATTAAAAGACAAAAAGATTATTATAAAACGGTAACTTTTTTATTTGTTTAATATATTTCGAGTTACGTAAAATTAATTTAACGTTCAGATTGAGTAAAGCGTTTATTTATTAATAGTGACATTGTTAGCACTGGGCGTTTTTCAGAAAATATATAATTTGGTGAAAATAAAGCAAGAATTAAAAATAAAAGCTGAGTCTATTGTTGTTTGTCCTTATTTACTCTTCAAATCAAAAGTTCGAGGTAAACTGTCATTTTTTTAAACAAGCCCAAAAAGTAGTTTGATTTGTACTTGAAATAAGAAAAGATTAATATCTTCTATGTATCATATTCCTTCAGAAAGTCATCGATCATTGCCTTCAAGATCCCCTTATCCATTGTAGCCCTTAACATTCCTCCCCTTGTTACCCTTCCTAAACCCTGTCCTGCCATCCATTTACTCAAGACCATCAAGTATGTCAAGCTTTACACCGTCTCTCTTTTCCTCTATCTTACCTATGAGTATCAGATTCTCAAAGCCCTTATCTAAACTTATTTATAAATGGAATTTTGTCTGTGTGTGTCTGTGTATTCGTTACCTATAGACTCCGAAACGGCTGAACCAATTTGCTTGAAAATTTACACAGTTGTACTATAAGCGTCTGTGAGTGTTCTTAGCTAGGTTTTGTGTCGAGGTACACCCGATAAATATCGAAAATCGATAATCGAAAAATTCGGGTTATAGAAGGAGTGGTTCGATTTTAATCAAATTTGATTCACTCATAGACAAAGACATAAGAAACGATATTCAGAAGTTTCAAGGTTGCAGTTCTTACAATAGTGCAGAAAATTCGATACCAGGAAACCAAAATTTGATTTATATCCATTCATTTTTCTTTCAGTCTACGGTTTCGCTTTAACTGGAAACAACTATTGCTTTTTAGTCTGTCGTGCCAACGCCCAAAGGGTTGTGAGCTCCAGGACCATGGATTAGTTTTGAAGCTTCCATTACACCCGAGCAACGCCGGACTATACTGCTAGCTCCTTATTAAAAGAAACTTTAACTATCTTTACCTAGTGTTAAGTATCAGTTAAGTATCCTTTTCATTTGCATCCTCTCCAAAACTTTCTCACTCGTTTAGTCCATAGTATCATCAGCATCATTTTGTAGAACAAAATTGTGGTTGCTTGAAGTCTTTCCAACATCTTTGATGAGATTGTCCAACATTCGTAGCCATATTAGTATATATATATAATAATGATAATAACACTATATTTCAGTTCGTATCGAAAAACTCACCGAGAACAAACTCGGAAGGGAAAAAGGGGAAGTAAAAAAAGAAACAATCTAAGTACTTGAACATAAGTCAAAATACTTGTATTAAAGAAAAAAAACCCGAGACGAAAACCTTAACACTAAAGCGCTCGATACAATAGTAGAGCAACAAATAAGAATAAATCTAAGTAAGAGCCAACAGACCTGCCTAGGTTTCACCCTACGGCTCCCTCAGGGTAAGTCGGTTCCCTATATATATATATATATATATATATATATAAAGAATAAATCTAAGTAAGAGCCAACAGACCTACCTAGGTTTGACCCTACGGTTGCCTCAGGGTAAGTCGGTTCCCTATATATATATATATATATAAAGAATAAATCTAAGTAAGAGCCAACAGACCTACCTAGGTTTCACCCTACGGTTCCCTCAGGGTAAGTCGGTTCCCTATATATATATATATATAAAGAATAAATCTAAGTAAGAGCCAACAGACCTACCTAGGTTTCACCCTACGGCTCGTCAGGGTAAGTCGGTTCCCTATATATATATATATATATATATATATATATATATATAAATAAACTGCCTGATGAAGCCTTCATTGGTTGAAACTGTGGTAGTGGTAAATGTTAGTGTTCGTAATATTTTATTAACTAACTCTTCAAATTCATTTTGTATACTGAGCGCATTTTAATATATGTGTGAATATGTATATATATAGACGTGTGAGTATATATATATATATGTGTGTGTGTATGTGTGAGGGTATATATATATATAAACTTATTTATAAATGGAACTTTGTCTGTGTGTGCGTGTCTGTGTGTGCGTATCCGTTACCTGTAGACTCCGAAACGGCTGAACCGAATTTTTTGACAATTTACACAGTTGTACTACAAGCGTTTGCGAGTGTTCTTAGCTTGGCTTTGTGTTGAGGTACCCCCAATAAATATCGAAAATCGATAATCGAAAAAATCGGGTTATAGAAAGAGTTGTCTGATTTTAATCAAATTTGATACACTCATGGACAAAGACATAATAAACGATATTCAGAAGTTTCAAGGTTGCAGTTCTTACAATAGTGTAGAAAATCGATAATATATATATATATATATATATATATATATATATATATATATATATATACATACATATATATATATATATATATATATATATATATATAAGGCAAGATGTTTGTTTGTGTGTCTGTTTATCTGCCTGTATGTCTGTATTTTTTTCAGCCCTTTTATTTTAGTTTTTGCTTCGGGTTTGGCTCTAAGTAGGTATAATTGTAGTTCTTAGTCTCAGCCATGATACTATTTACTCAGAGAACTTATTTAGCCTCCAAAATTCAGTTTACGACGAAAAAACTTATTTGATATCGATACCAGGAAATCAAACTTTGACTTACAGCCATTCATTTTTCTTTCTGTCTACGGTTTCGCTTTAACTGGAAACAACTATTGCTTTTTAGTCTTTCATGTCAACGTCCAAAGAGTCTGAGCTCCAGGACCATGGATTCGTTTTAAAACTTTCATTACACCCGAACAACGCCGGACTATACTGCTTGTATTTAAAATCAGAAAGGTGAAAGTTTTTTTCGTGAGAAAAAGAGTATGAAGAAATTTGATACTTATAGGATATATTGAAAGCAAGTGGTAGAGGGAAAAGACTTTAATCCAGCTAATAATGGGAGATGACAGTATGAGAGAAGAAGACATGTTTTACTTTGAGCTACAAAAGATAGAAAATTATTAAAGGGAATTAGTTATGAGTCCTGTAAAAATGATTCACGAACATTTTTCTATACTTGAGTTTCTAAGAGATGATAAACCACCGTGAACTTTTTCATGGGTTGTGGGAATGAAGAGCAATGCCTTTTCTCATGGCTACTTAAACTCGACTTCAAACGTTATGTATGAGGTCCTGTTTGTGTTCATATTTGTTACGAGGATGCATTTGTATATAAAAATAATATTAATAAAGTCTACAAAGGTTAAACTTTATAGTAAGGGATTCTATTGAGTCCTACTTGTTATTACAAAAATGTTTTACTTCATGAAGTACTTGTTAAATAGAAAAATTAGTATAGAACTTTTTGGAAGATTGTAGAATATTCGAGTAAAATCTAGAGAATTCGAAAGGATTCTAGAAATATGCAAATTACGTGTTAGCCCCTATAAAAATAACTTTTGGGAAGAGAGTAATTAGTTGTTAAAAGGATTTGCTGACATTATCAACTCCGGCTTTGATTCAAGTATTTGCATATCCAGTCGAAAGAATCTCTAAGAAAAGTTGCCGAATAACTAAAACCTGAAAGAGAACCTCATGGAACTAAGTAGGTAAAAAGAAATTTTTGAAACTTTCATTGACCAAAATAATAATTATTCTTTATAAACACATTTGAAGATTTCCAAAAAGTATAGCACTTAGACTATTTCGATAGTGTTATGGTGAAACACACCTATTCCTCAGATAATGGACTCTCCTTCCTATATTAATAAGAATTAACAGGAAGTTAACTCGAGAAGTTCTTGGGAAGTTCATAGGAGTTCTTAGAGATTCTAGAGGGTTCTTTAGAGTTCTATTGAAGTTCAGTAGAACTACTAAGGCAGTTGATATTAATACTAAGGAGTCAGCTTTCAGTGGAAGATTACCAAGTTCCTAATATTTTGGGTGCGTTAAGTCGATTAGCAACCAACATAGCACGATTATTACCTTCAGTGCGAAAACTACTCCGCAACAGCTATCTTAACTGGGTAAAGGTCTGTTGTATATTGACAAACAGACAAACACGCATATATATAAAAAATATGTTATATTTTTATTAATGACGATGGACCGTGTAGAATAGTGAACAGGCAATTGAGAGAGCGCGCTTCGTCTGGGTTGACGGGAGTGTAGTCTGATCTGTTGTGTCTCTCTCTCTCTTGCTACTCTGGTCTGTCTGTCTCTCTGGTGAAATCCGCGCGCCGAGGTCTTTTTATAATCTCCAAACCGGGACTTCCGGCTTTGCCTCGCCCACGCACGCCCACGTAATTCTCAGAGACACATGTTCTGTTTGCCTCTGTAGCCATTTCCGCTACTGCCGGAAATAAGGTCAAACAAACATCCGTTCCTTTCAACGACTGGAAACACCCCCGCTTGTATCAGCCTTTCTCGGGTGGGGCCAGATTGTTATATTACAGATATTTGACACCTTCCTTTCCCTTCGTAACACTTACCTCTCACTTTGCTAGTAGTAAACACTTTGTATTCTATTTAAATGCAAAAATTGTATTTTTTTTTTATAATCGTGTGGCCCCAAGCAAGGCATTTTACTGCCACTGTTGTGCAGGGGGTTACATAGGAATGCTGGGGAGTGAGAGATTGCAAAGGGTGTCAGGAAGAGAGTAGGAAAGGGAAGAGAGTACTGATGAGAGTCGGGTGGACGAGGAGGAATGTTATGAAGAGTGAGAGGTTGCAGGGGGTCAGGAAGACAGTAGGAGAGGGAATAGTGTGCTGATGAGAGTTGGGTGGATGTAGAAAAGCATGAGAGAGAGAGGATGTAAGTTAGTGAGACAGGAGATGACTATTGACTTTATATTTAAATTCTTGGAGAATGTAACTGTCAGGAAAGCAACTATGCGGAAGAGAATTCCACAGGCGAGAAGTGCGAGAAAAGAAGCTGCTGGAGTAGAATTTGCGTTTACAATTTATTGGTTTCACAGTAAAAGGGTGGGACCTAGTTGCTAATCTTGTGTCGTATATAGGGGGTACCAGTGAGCTATGTTCATCGGAGCAGAAGCCGTGAAAGTTTTTATTTTAATCATATCACTCCGAGCTAGGCGGTAACGCCACTGATGCGCAGGGGGTTACGTAAGAGTGAAAAGATTGGAAAAGAGAAAGCCGGAAACCACATCCTAAACAGGGAACACGGGATGAGCCTCTTCACCTGTTCAATAGACGTGGGTGGAGTTTGAACCAGGCGATAGTTTAGTTTATCTCCTCCAATTGAAAAAAAAGATTGGAAAAGAGTAAAAGATTGGAAAAGAGAAAGACGGAAACCACATCCTAAACAGGAAACAAGTGATGAGCCTCTTCACCCGTTAAATAGACGTGGGTGGAGTGTGAACCGGGCGATACTTTAGCCTATCTACTCCAATTGACAATAAAGAAAAAAGAATAGAGTGAAAAGATTGGAAAAGAGAAAGCCGGAAACCACATCCTAAACAGGGAACAAGGGTTGAGCCTCTTCACCTGTTCAATAGACGTGGGTGGAGTGTGAACCGAGCGATAGTTTAGTCTATCTACTCCAAATGACAAAAAAGAAAAAAGAAAAGAGTGAAAAGATTTGAAAAAAGAAAACCGGAAACCACATCCTAAACAGGGAATAATGGTTGAGACTCTTCATCTGCTCAATAGACGTGGGTGGAGTGTGAACCGGGTGATATTTTAGGCTATCTACTCCAATTGAAATAAAAGAAAAAAAAAAGAAAAATGTGGCCTTAAGGTTGCCCACCGAAAGCGCTTGAAGGGGCACTTATCCATGCGCGACATGGCACTACAAGAAGTCTGATTTGTAGAAGAGACACAGGGAAACCACATTGCGCCGGTGCGAAAGTGACTGTGTCGTAGCTGCCAGGTCGGGATCGATCACATTACAGATTCTCTGTTGGATTCGGTTGAGGACACCTACGTGGATAGCAGGAGCACCCGACCAGATATGGCAGCAGTATCGATTGCATGGGTGGATGGTAAGAGAAGGATGATTGTGGTCATAAAGTGAGGGATCAGTTTATATACTGATTGTAATGTAGAATTGATCCCCCATTGTATATCCACATTATAATAGTATAGAAATTTTTTTTTTTCATAATCATATCGCCCTAAGAGAGTGGGACCTATTTCCTAATCTTGCGGCTCGAGTAAATTCGTATATAGTGGGCACCAGTGAGCTAAGTTCATCGGAGCCGAAGCCGTGAAAGTATTTGTAGAAGAGACACAAGGAAGCCACATTGCGCCTGTGAGAAAGTCGGGATCGATCCTATTACAGATTCTCCGTTGGATTTTGTCAAGGACACCTAGGTGGATAGCAGGAGCACTCGACCAGATATGGCAGCAATACTCAATGCACGGGCGGCTGGTATATTTGTAATATATTTTTATTTTGTGTTATCGTAAATTAAATATTTGTTTGTGATTAAGCTCTATGTTTTCGTCAATCGTTTTCTTCTTTTGTTACAACTTAACACGTAACAATATTTATGAACACCTCGTATATGAAAAAAAAAACAACGAAAACAAAAAAAGGAACTGATGCATTAGATTTTTTGGCCAACATAGAAATGAGTTCGACCAGAATTTTGATCTAATGGATGCCATATCTAAACTTATTTATAAGTGGAACTTTGTGTGTGTGTGTGTGTCCGTTACCTATCGACTCCAAAATGGCTGAAGCGATTTTCTTGAAAATTTACAGTTGTATTATCACCGTCTGCAAGTGTTCGTAGCTAGGTTTTGTGTCGAGGTATCCCTGATAAATATCGAAAATCGATAATCGAAAAAATTGGGTTATAGAAGGAGTGATTTTAATCAAATTTGATACGCTCATAGACAAAGACATAAGAAACGATATTCATAATTCAACTGGAATTCGCACTCGGCAACCCGATTTTTCATTTCACTGTACCACAACGGACATTAAAAAAATAGTTTCCTAAAAAGAAAACTCTTTCACAAATCAACATATATGAAGATTAAAACCTATTATTAAAGAAAATATAGATAATTTATCAAATTAAAATGAAATAAGAAATAATAATTACATTAATAGATAAATAAAAAAGTAATTAAATGTATATAAAAATATTAAACAATCAAATGTTCAACAAAAAGAATAACAACAATTATTAATTTATTAGATATTAAATTAGATCACTTTGCGTTCTGCACATTCTGCCATAACTTTCACAGTAAGCCTTATGAATATTTTAGGCTTTCTTGAATTTAAATATTTTAAAAATGTAACGATATTTTTTACTTTGTGCTTATTAATACATGTCATAAAATAAATTGCCTACAATGGTCTTTTAAATATGCATTAAAGGACGAAAATTATTCTTTTATCTTTATATATATATATATATATATATATATATATATATATATATATTGTGTCGAGGAAGCAAAACATTTTCTAAACATCTACTGTTAAATATAAGAGACAATGAATGTCTATTATGTTTAATCATGAGCCGTTCTAAACGTCGTATTTTGGCTTTAACTTCAGTTGAAAATAAAGACAAAAATTCTCCAACATTTGGATAATTTTTTATTAAGTTGGTTCTAAGCTTTCGACTCACATGAGCCATCTTCAGAGAGGTTATTAAGACGGTAACACAATAACATCGACCGTCATTGTAACCTCTGAAGATGGCTCATGTGAGCCGAAAGCTTAGTCCCAACTTAATAAAAAATTATCCAAATGTTGAAGAAATTTTCTCTTTATTTTCAACTGAAATTAAAGCCAAAATACGACGTTTGGAACGGCTCATGATTAAACATAATAGACATTCATTGTCTCTTATATTTAACAGTATATGTTTAGAATATATATATATATATATATATATATATATATATATATATATATATATTGTAATTTTGTGTGAGAAATATATTCACATAGCTTAGCGCTTAAGCAGTGAAAGGAAATTATCAAACATAACAAGACATACCTGGTATAGAAAAAACAATTTATTTGTCTTGCAAAAATATGCTGAATTTTGCTGCTACAGTGTAGCTTGGTATAGTCTCTTTTCTCTGCTTAGCTTGGTATAGTATCCTCCGTCTAGGAGTGGGATGAAAAAGACACAAGGAACTGCGATCCGCGACGTACAGGAACTTTCTTCTGGGTCAGCTTCTTTCACAGTTTCTTATCTTGGTATAAGATGATAGTGCTTAGAGAATTTTTCTCTAGGAAGGCAAGGCTTTGCCCATAGGGTATCCTTTTTAAGGTAAGAAGGGTAACAAGAGATTTTCTCTGTTACAAAGTTGTGGCCTTAGCCTAAAAGATTACAAAGAATTGGTAAGATGGTCTCGATATAGCGAGACAAGTGGGCGCCAATTTAGGCCCTGCTGCAACAAAAATCCGGAGCGGCACAAATACGTCCGATACTGTTCGTGCTAGCTGAAAAAAGGAGAGAACAAAACCATCAGAAAAAAAACATAAAACCTCTGGTAAAGCCCGCCTAAAGTTCAAAACGAGGTTCGGATTAAATCAGCCAATCAGGAGACCCGTTACATCTGTAAATTTCCGACACACTGCCAACGGAGAACGAAAAAAGTAATGGTTATCCATTACTTTTTTTTTTCATAGAATAAGATCAAGGGGAACTGAATGTGCTTCTGTCTGCCTTTAATTCCAGGGGAAATAAATGTTTTAAGGAATGAACCTGTTCGCAACCGTTCCTCAACACACAGGCCGAGCGAACTTTACCATCGTTCCCGGTAATGAGTCTAAGCACCTTACCTAGACTCCAAAAAGGTCTAGTCTTATTAGGAGATTTGATTAATACAATTTCTCCAACTGACACCTTTAGAGGGCAATCTCCCTTCAAATTCGTATCCCTCTCTCTCAGAGACAACAGATAATCATTGTGCCACATCTTCCTAAATTTTTCGACATATTTATGTCTTAACTCCAAAGATTGCACCAGCTTTATTCTACTAGGGGGATCGGGGCACAGATCTTCCGATCCATAGTTACTAATTAACAAACGTGGATTGTAGCCAGTTTGTAGAAAGTGATTGGGGGTTAAAATATCTAGGCCCCCTTCTGAAGCGGTAAAATAAGTCAGCGGTCGATCGTTGATCGCTTTCTGCACGTCAGAAATTATCGTTAAAAATTCAAAATACTGAATTTTCCTCCTACCTATTAATTTTTTCAAGCATTGCTTCATGGTTTTGATCATTCTCTCCCATGCGCCCCCATACCAGGCGGAATAAAGGGGAATGGTGTGATGACTAATGGAAGCGGACCTAAAATGTTCCCTGAATTCGTCGGAAACGAAAATTTCAGACAACATAATGCCGGATGCTAGAAAGGTTTTAGCATTATCCGAATAGACATGAGAGGGAACGCCAAAAAGATTGGTAAATCTGACGAAGGCTAACAGGAAGGATCTGGAGCTCATGTCAGGCAAAAGCTCCAGATGCACTGCGCGAAGACTCATGCAGGTAAATAGCAGGATGTACATCTTTATTTCATCATCCTTGTACTTTACCAAGAAATGGCCGGTAAAATCTATACCCACTTGTTGAAAGGGGTGAACAAAATTTGCCCGATGGGTGGGTAGTTGAGAGCCCGAGGGAGCTTTATACGGTAAAGAATTAATTTTCTTACAAGTAATACAGCTACGAAGTGTTTTCTTTACCGATTGTCTTCCCTGGGGAATCCAAAATCCGGATAATCTCAACTTGGAAAGAGTTGAATTGGTTCCCATGTGGCAACAATTCAAATGCGCCTCTTTGATAACCAATTCAGTTAAGGGGTGATGTTTACCCAAAAGTATAGGGAATTTGACTCCGAAGTGGAGTATACTGGAATTCTGGATGCGTCCTTTAGTCCGCAACAGACCATCCCTATCAATAAACAACCCAAGGGCAGTTATTCTAGGAGGTACCACCTTATTAGAAGGTTGAGTCAAATATTCCAACTCAAAGGGAAATGCCTCCCTTTGCATATCAGAAAAAAGCAACAATTTGGCTTTATGGTAGGTATCAGTGTGTCGATGCATCAACTTATCACCGAACCTTAAAACCTTTTCAAGAACGTTGATCGCTCTAGACAATGTTGAAAATTTAGAAATATTTAAAGGAAGACTGGATTCGTCTGCGCGAGAATCCTCGGTTAACATACAGGATACAATCTTCCGGTTGGTGTCATTAAGGCAAGGTAATGGAGATACTGGCCAGTCGATGTTATGTTGATTTAGCCAATCGGGTCCGTATACCCAAAAATCGAACAACCTCCTTTAATCCATGGATTTGACGTTCTCACGTCATCTGCTGAGAAAGCTGAGTGCTTTGCCCGCAGATTCTCATCCAACTCCACACTCGACTCGTCCGGAGTGCACCCACCCGACTTCCCTATTAGAACTGAGGCCAAACTGCATGACGTGTATATTACCCCGACAATAGTATCCAGAGTAATTTCAAAACTCGACCCCCATAAGGCGTGTGGAGACGATGGAATCCCGGTGATAGTCCTTAAGAGGTGTGCCCCTGAACTTTCCCCTGTCCTCTCTAAACTGTTTAACTACTGCCTTTCTGCTTCCTGCTTTCCTGCATGCTGGAAATTCTCCTCAGTCGTTCCTGTCTTTAAGAACTGTGGTGAACCCTCGGACCCATCCAACTATCGCCCTATCAGTCTTCTACCAATATTCGGGAAAGTGTTCGAGGCTATAATAAATGCTGAAATAGTTCATCATCTCACCGCCCACAAACTGTTCTCCGACAGGCAATATGGATTCCGATTTGACAGGTCCACAGCCGACCTGCTAACTACTGTAACGGAGTACATGCTACAGGCCCTTGATGAGTCTGACGAGGCTCGCGCGGTTGCTCTGGATATCTCCAAGGCTTTCGACAGGGTTTGGCACCCTGGCCTCCTATGCAAACTACGCGGTTATGGTATTACCGGTCGCCTGCTTGACCTAATCCAATCTTTCTTAAATAACCGCAAAATGAAGGTCGTTCTGAATGGGCGTGCCTCTTCGTCCTACAGCACGAATGCTGGTGTCCCACAAGGCTCTATCCTGGGCCCAACGCTCTTCCTTATTTTCATCAACGACCTCCCAGATGAGATCAGGTCCCAAGTAGGCATCTACGCAGATGACACTACAATATACTCCCGCTCCAGTAAGAAACCTGTCGTGGCGGACAGACATAATCTCGCTGCTGACCTTGAGCAGGATCTACACTCTGTGGTGAACTGGGGCAAGAAGTGGCTTGTCAACTTTAATTCCTCTAAGACCAAGCTGTTGTCTGTCAACCATTACAGGCAACCTCTTCTGCCTCCCATAAGCATGGACCAAGCGATTCTCCCGGCGAGTAATACACTACGCCTCCTCGGACTTACCCTGTCCTCAGACCTCAAATGGAAGCACTATATTGAATCCATAGCAAAATCTACTGCTAAGAAGATTGGGTCACTATGTCGATCCAGGATGTTTTTTCCACCTGAATCCATCCTGCATATATACAAGTCAACCATCCGTCCGTGCATGGAGTACTGCTGCCATTTATGGTCAGGTGCCCCTGCCGTTCTCCTCAGTGTTCTTGACAAGCTCCAAAGGAGAGTCTGTAATGTGATAGGTACTGATCTGGCGACTCGTCTGC
Source organism: Ascarosepion bandense (assembly GCA_037127315.1). NCBI lineage: Eukaryota > Metazoa > Mollusca > Cephalopoda > Sepiida > Sepiidae > Ascarosepion > Ascarosepion bandense. The sequence goes on along the minus strand of JBBBDQ010001031.1, from coordinate 1,634,785 downwards.
AGCCACTTTCCCATCGTCGAAATGTGGCCTCCCTCTGTCTCTTCTATAAATACTTTCATGGCTTCTGCTCGGATGAGCTTAAGTCACTGATGCCTCCTCAACAGGTGTTTACCCGTTCAACCAGACTGGCAACTGGGTCCCACCCATTCACAGTCAGGTTAGCCAAACGCAGACGACAATTCTACTCCTGCAGCTTCCTCTCTCGCACTTCCCGCCTGTGGAACTCACTCCCGTATTCTTGCTTTCCTGACGGCTACGACCTCCAGAAATTTAAAAGCAAAGTTAATACTCACCTACTAACCACTGGCCTCTAGCTCTCTCTCTCCTCCCCTGTATAACCTTCCCTTTCTCTCCGCCCATGTACCTGTCATTGCACCTGCTTTCTCAGTTTTCTATTGTTCCTTTCTAACTAGCTTGTACTCCTCACTCTTTTCTAATTAATCTTTCTACATTTATGTAACCCCCTGCACATCAGTGGCGTTTCTGCCTTGCTCGGGGTGAAATGATTAAAAAAAAAAAAAAAAAAAAAAATTGTTTAAACTTGGAGGCTGAAAGGCCTCTAGTCAACAAATCCGCAGGATTTTCCGACGAAGGGACATACTTGAACAAGGGGGTGACGCCAAATCTGATGTTAACGTCCTCCAACATTTTTTTTATGTTCAGGACACGATTTTCCACAAAAATATTTCTTTTAGACCCCTTTCCATTTAAAACCCAAGATAAGGCTACTTGTGCATCTGACACAAGGAAAATAGAAAGTACGTTGATAGGCTTCAAGGCTTCAATAACCTTAGGAACAACTTTGAGAGCGAGATAGATCGCCATTAGTTCCAAAGTAGGTAGGGTTTTCTGCTTAATGGGAGCCACCTTAGCTTTAGCGAACAACAAGGAACATCGATTTCCTTGTTTAACATATAAAGAAAACCCGTATGCGAGCTTAGATGCGTCGCAGAAACAAATAAATTCCACCGGGAAGCTCTCCTGCAACACACGTCTGGGGAACTCAAATTCGCTTAATTCATTAAGTTCCTTAGCAAGAGTTTGCCAAGGGATAGTAAAATTTTCAGGGATCTGTTGATCCCAGGACAAGTTGTTTTTCCATAGTTGGCTAACGAATGTCTTGCCCTGAATAGTAACTGGGAGAAGTAAGGAAAGCGGATCATAGATGCTGGAAGTCTGAGACAGAATTCCACGTTTAGTGTCTACGTTAATGTTAATCTCAGTGGGTGCAAGTCTGATTGTATCTTGTCGAGGGGAATAATGATACCCCAGTACCTTTTCATAGGAGGGAAGGGGGGAGGTAATTGATCCATCCTCTGACATTTTCTTTTGCAAATCCGCACAGTTGGAGTTACAGGACTGAAGATCGAATCCTGCGTCCTTCAACCTGTTACGTACAGTACTATACACAGAAAGGAGAGACCTAACAAGTACTAAATGTTATACTAACAAGTACTAAATGTTACACTAACAAGCACTAAATGTCATATTAACAAGTACTAAATGTTACACTAACAAGCACTAAATGTCACCATAACAAGCACTAAATGTTATATTAACAAGCACTAAATGTTATATTAACAAGCACTAAATGTTATATTAACAAGTACTAAATGTTATATTAACAAGCACTAAATGTCATCATAACAAGCACTAAATGTTATATTAACAAGCACTAAATGTTATATTAACAAGCACTAAATGTCATCATAACAAGCACTAAATGTCATACTAACAAGCACCAAATGTCACCATAACAAGCACTAAATGCCATATTAACAAGCACTAAATGTTATATTAACAAGCACTAAACGTCACTACAACAAGCACCAAATGTTATATCTTCCCAAGTCGGCTTGTGCAGAATTCGAACCTTCTGAGAAATGTCCGAAATTCAAATTTATCCGCTGAAGGAGACCCACTGAAGTCAGGACACTCCAATTGTAATTTTAAAGGTTGAAGAGAGACAGGTTTTAAATTTTGCCGCTCTCCCGCCATATGCCGCCCTCAAGCATACCAGGATAACATGCGAAGAGAGAGAGAAAATAAGGAAATATCAAGGCTTATCCAGTCAAACTAACCCCCTCTCCGACAAATTTAAAAAAAAAATTTTTTTTTTTAGGTAGCAGACAAGAAGCACCAAAAAAAATCACACAAATAACAATTCTGGAAGGGAAAATAACATAAAAAAAGGGAAAAGGGAAAGGGAAAAAAACATAAAACCTCTGGTAAAGCCCGCCTAAAGTTCAAAACGAGGTTCGGGTTAAATCAGCCAATCAGGAGACCCGTTACATCTGTAAATTTCCGACATTTGTTATTATAATGGTTTATAAAAGCATAATATCACTACACAAAAAACTTTTCCTCTTCAGGTGATATGTAAAAATAAATGATGATGAATTTCTGGTTATTTGGAAAATTAGGACGTAGTAGTTGAAGGAAAGGCAATAGGTGTGTCCAATCAGTTCAATCAGAATTTAGAATTATGTAACCATGGAGATATAAACATTTGAGTTAGGAAAGGGGTCAGGATGGCATAGATCTAGACATGTCAAGTTTTAATTTTGTCTGGGTAAGATACACAGTGTGACCTTAGATTTATTAAAGGGTAGAGAGTAATTTTAATCAGGAGGTTGGATATTAGATTCTTTTATTGAACGATAGACTTTTTTTACTACTATTCATGATTATAAGTCATATTATAATGATTATAAGAATCCATTGCTAAATCCGCTGCTATGAAAGTCGGTTCTCTGTGTAGGGCCCGGAAGTTTTTTCCGTCTAAATCTATCCTGCACATTTATAAATCTACCATCCGCCCGTGCATTGAATACTGCTGCCATATCTGGTCGGGTGCCCCTGCTGTTCTCCTCGGGCTTCTCGATAAGGTTCAGAGGAGGGTCTGTAATGTGATAGATACCGACTTGGCAGACCGCCTGCAGTCTCTCTCTCACCGGCGCGACGTGGCTTCCCTGTGTCTCTTCTATAAATACTTTCACGGCTTCTGCTCCGATGAACTTAGATCACTGGTGCCCCCTAAATACGAATTTGCACGAGATACTAGATTAGCAACTAGATCCCACACTTTTACAATGAAACCGATAAAATGCAGCCGTAACTTCTACTCCAACAGTTTCTTTCCTCGCACTTCCCGACTGTGGAATTCTCTTCCAAACGATTGCTTCCACGACGGCTACAATCTCCAGGAGTTTAAATGTAAGGTCAATAGACACCTCCTAACACACTAACCTGCTCCCATTCTATCAAGCACTCTTCCCATCTGCCCAACCCTCATCCTCGCTATCCTTACTCATCTGTCACCTTCCTCCTGACATTCCCTGTGTCTAACCACTTCTTCTCTTTACCTTCCCCTATGTAGCCCCATGCGCAATAGTGGCAGTGGAATGCCTTGCTTGGGGTGAGATGATTTAAAAAAAAAAAGAAAAAAAAAGAAGAGTTTAGATTAAATAATTGTTGTATACTTAGTTATATTGTATTAAAAACAGCAATTTAGTATTGTGTGGGTCATTTTATTTTATCTTGTCTGAGTAAAGTACCTAGTAGGACCACATAATACTTAAGTAAGTAAATAATTTTTAACAGCAAGTTGGACTTTCTTAATTACATTTTGAGTAAAAGGGCTGAAATGTTTATGCTATAATTATGATGAATAATTATGGTATATTAAAGTATATTTTCGTTATGAAATCTAATTTAGTATTGTATGAGGGTTTTATTTAGTAAAATAACTAGCAGTATAACCCGGAGTTGCTCGGGTGTAATAAAAACTTTAAAACTAATCCAAGGTCCTGGAGCTCAGACTCAGCCTAAAAATATTTGTGTGAAGTTTGATGAGAATCGTATAAAAATTGTGGATTTGTATAAAGGACATACAGACATTTAAACAGACACACACACAAAAATCTTTCCTTTTATATATATATTATCGATTTTCTGCACTATTGCAAGAACTGAAACCTTGAAACTTCTGAATATCGTTTCTTATGTCTTTGTCTATGAGTGTATAAAATTTGATTAAAATTGGACCACTCCTTCTATAATCCGATTTTTTTGATTATCGATTATCGATATTTATCGGGGGTACCTCGACATAAAACCTAGCTAAGAACACTCACAGACGCTTATAGTACAACTGTGTAAATTTTCAAGAAAATCGGTTCAGCCGTTTCGGAGTCTATAGGTAACGGACACACACACAGACAAAGTTCCTTTTATAAATAAGTGTAGGTTTTTTTCTTCTCTCCTTTCCATTAGAAAATTTTATTTTTATTTTTAAAATAAATTTCCCAGCTGAGGAGATTTGGGACGACACTGGTTGTTTTTTGTATGTCATTAAATTTATGCATATTCTTTGAAATAATATATATATATATATATATATATATATATATAGTAATCCGCCGACTGTTTCGCTGTATCACAGCTCATCACTACGGTTAGACTCCGATTGCTTTTAACCCAAGATTGAAACTCGACCGAATTGGTTTCAGTCGGCGATTCTACCTCTGGGCTATGGGCGCTCGGTAGACGAAGGCAGACTTTTTATCGTATACATTATCATTATACACCCCCAATAGCCAGAGTGCTCTAATTCATTGCTGAATGAACGATGCGTAGATGCCGGAGCAGCTACTGTTTTTCAACGTCTACCATTCTTCCAGTTCGGTTAGACTCCGATTGCTTTTAACCCAGGATTGAAACCCGACCGAATTGGCGTCAGTCGGTGATTCTACCTCTGTATATATATATATCTGTCTGCGGATGACTATAGTATATATATATATATATATATATATATATATATATATATACTATAGTCATAGATGATGACTATAGTATATATATATATATATCTATATATATATATATATACTATAGTCATCCGCAGACAGATCTGTTTCGCTGTATTACAGCTTATCAGTACGACTTAGAATCCGGTGGCTTCCTAACCCAGGATTGAAACCCGACCAAATTGGCGTCAGTCGGCGATCCTACCCCTAGGCCTCGAGCGTCTAGTAGAAGAAGGCAGGCATTTTAGTGCGTATAAACTCGCCCAATTGTTAGAGTGCTCCAATTCATTATCGAATGAGCGGTGCGTAAATGCCGGAGTAGCTACTGTTTACAAAGTCTACCACTCTTCCAGAGTGCTCCATCAGGGTGCGAGAGCGTATATATATATATATATATATATATATATATATATATATATATAACGTAGAACACTCGGTATATTATTCAGGTAAATTCCGATAGAGACGAACTCAAAAGAACTCAATGTTAATTTCATTTATTTAATTTAACAGTATTATAATTTAAGAAAATTTTTTAGATATACTACAATTTCATGGGTAATACTTATTTCTACGCACAATGATGACCCTGCGGTTCGTTAGACCCAAATGATACAACAGTTGATCTTCAAAATGTCCCCACCCAACTTTTTTTTCTCAGAAGCTGACATGTCAATATTTAGAACAGACATTCGTAATGGTAATTTTTAAAAAATTCCTCAAGTATTTTAAAAAATTTGGTGGGTGATATTTTGAAAATCAACTGTTGTATCATTTGGGTCTGACGAACCGCAAAGTCAACATTGTGCGGTGAAATATGTATTGCCCATGAAATTGTAGTAGTTTTTTCCTAAAATATATATATACAAAGACCACGGTCACTCTCTCTCTCGCTCTCTCTCTCTCTCTCTATATATATATATATATATATATATATAATACCGTTATAAATGTCTCTCCTAAATATGGACATGCCAGCGTCTGTGTATAAAATTTTTTGGGGGAAAATTTTGAAGATTAACTGTTGTATCATTTGGGTCTGACGAGCCGCAAAGTCAACATTGTGCGGTGAAATATGTATTGCCCATGAAATTGTAGTATATCTAAAAATTTTCCTAAATACATATACAAGGACCACGGTCACTCACTCTCTGTCTTTCTCTCTCTCTCTCTCTCTCTCTCTATATGGTTCCGCCATTTGTGAGCACCTATTAAATAATAGAAAGTGTGCTGCTAACTTTAGCTTTGACTGGTTCACTGTTGTCTCCCAGTCGCACACTTTATTCCAGAAAGGCTCTTTATATCGGGTCCCGCAAACCTTCCCTGTTTAAACAGCATGAATGTTTGTTGAGACTCGCTATTATTAGTCTCTAGCTCTTTGGCTTCATATTTTTTCCTCTTTCTCCATCACACATTTCTTAATTTTAATCCAAGTTTAAATCTCCCGTACAAGCCTGACGAGTGGAGGCGAAACCGGTTACTATTTATATTATTTCATAATGTTGTGTAACAGCAAGCAACACATTTTAATCTCTTTAATTAAATTTTGTACCTGTAAAAGTATCTTCAAATATATATATATATATATATATATATATATTCATATATTTTCTAAACGTATACTGTTAAATATAAGAGACAATGAATGTCTATTATGTTTAATCATGAGCCGTTCTAAACATCGTATTTTGGCTTTAATTTCAGTTGAAAATAAAGAAAAAAATTCTCCAACATTTGGATAATTTTTTATTAATTTGGTTCTAAGCTTTCGGCTCACATGAGCCATATTCAGAGAAGTTTTTAAGACGGTAACACAGTAACATCCACCATCAGCGACGATTTTATTTTGTGTTGACATAAACCTCCGCTAGGCAACGGCAATAGTTACCAAAAATAACAAACGCAGTTCGTAAATTTGCAATGCGGTTCTATGACGTCACACCGCGTGATAGCGCGAAATGACAACAGAACCATGTTTCAAATGAAATGTAATGAGTTATGGCCAGATTTAAAGATGATTTTTAAAGTGTGGGTTGTTTGGATTTAGCCTACTGCGGGATAATCTTCTGCCCAGTCAGTTATGTCTCGAAAGAGACATGATCGCCCAAAGCGTGTATCACGTATGGCACTTAACTGACTGACTGAATACAATAGTTGGAAACATAATTAAAACTTCTACTGGGCATAAAGTAGGGGATCAGTTTTCTATTGTTATGAAGTAAGAAACTAATCTCCCACTAATTATACTTAATGTAATATAATCTATCTCTTCTCCCTCCAGCTATGGGTTAAATGGCAGGACAGATTGGGTTTTATAGCCTTGGCTGACAACCAGTCTACCAAAGTAATGGCAACCTACTGCGGGATAATCTTCTGCCCAGTCAGTCATGTCTCTTTCGAGACATGATCGCCCAAAGCGTGTATCACGTATGGCAGTTAACTGACTGACTGAATATAATAGTTGGAAACATAATTAAAACGACTACTGGGCATAAATAGGGGATCAGTTTTCTATTGTTAATGAAGTAAGAAACTAATCCCCCACTAATTATACTTAATGTAGTAATGTAATATAATCTATCTCTTCTCCCTCCAATCCCCCACTAATTATACTTAATGTAGTAATGTAATATAATCTATCTCTTCTCCCTCCATCTATGGGTTAAATGGCAGGACAGATTGGGTTTTATGGCCTTGGCTGACAATCAGTCTACTAGAGAATGTAATGGCAACCTACTGCCCAGTCAGTCATGTCTCTTTCGAGACATGATCGCCTAAAGCTTGTATCACGTATAGCAATTAACTAAATGAATCTAGTCATGCTATTAAAGCTGTGGAGAAACAGCATAGAAAACCAGTATTTTGATCTATGGAATGGGGGTAATGTTCAGGTGATATTCAGTGCAATGAACTGAAATTTTGAGGTACGTTTTTTGTTCGAGTCCTTGGTCGGTGAGCTGATGTATGTTATTTTAAGACGTTACACTTTGATATCTGCTGATTGTCTAATTATAACTTATCGCACAACACGCGGTGAGAACCCCTCATCGTATCCACGACCCCACGTTACTTGGAACGAGTAACGTGTTTATGAGTTAATTATACGAAGTGAACAGAGCGAACGATTCAAATACATCCATTCGACCCTGTCCAGAGCTATCTCACCTCTGCTAGCGAACCCTTCCCTTTACTAATACGAGACCATGATAGATACTTAAGTACGTTTAAAGACCAATTTTAGCTGAAGGTGTTTTTACTTTTGAACAATTACTGTATTCAGCTCTAAATAAAACAATGAATTTGAGGAATTTAAACTTTCAAATTAACCGGTATAACGGAATTTACGACTTAACCAAATATTTTGACAGGTGCAGCGGGTGGGGTTTAGGGTTAGAGTTCAGATTCTGAAAGGCACAAATCAATTAATTTCTCTCTCAGATTTTGAGATTCTTCTTCTTCGTGTGCCGTGTCCCTTCAGAACGTAGGCAATCACTTTTCCACCATGAAAGAAATGATAGTAGTAATTGATAGCTGACCTCAGTGGGCAGGAGAGAGTCATCGTAAAAAGAGGCTGGGCGGTATAAGACACGTTCGCCCGTGAATTAGTAAAACAAGACTCTTTTCTTTGAAATTACATCCTACATGGTGAGAAAAACATGTGTAAATAGCAGAAAAAAGTTTAATGAAGTGGACGTCTCCGCCCGTCTCCGCCCGTCTTTGCCCGTCTCCGCCCGTCTTTGCCCGTCTCTGCCCGTCTTCACCCGGTCGTTTTCTTTTTGCCATATACCAGTAATCTTGTTTTCTTTCTGGCATACACGAGTGAGGACCATGCGCATTCGAACCCCAACTTCGATTTTTCCAGTTTTATTCTGCTTCTGGACTATTCTTGTGGCTATTGACGCATGAACGTGCCCTGTTTGGCAATCTGACGACAGCTATACCAAGAATACCATCCATTCAGGACGTAGGCAATCATAGATTGTTCTTGGTAGTTGCAGCACGAAAATCGAGTTAGAAATTATTAGGATTCATTTATTTTGCATTGATATTTGGATATTCAGTGAGGGGACCGTTACAAGAGATTAATGAAAAGGGCACAAAAGATGCGCCTAATCCGCATAATCTGTCGGATTATCTATCAAGATTAGGAGTAGAATTATAGAGGCTCAAGAAAAATGAAAGAGCAAGTTATAAGTTATAGTTTTTTGTAAGGTATACCATACACGTCAGGTAATAAGAAAGCCAAATTTGAAAATAATGGCAGTACCATAGCAGCCGATACCTACCTTGGAAGATCCTTTTAGTCGAACTATAGTAGACTGTGTCGGACCATTACCGAAGACGAAAAGAACAATAAATACATCATTATTATCTTATGTGCCAATTCGAGATTTCCTGAAGCCACCCCGTCCGAGATATCTCAGACAAGAAAGTGGGCGCTGAATATTTTTTCCCAAATTTTGAACTACCTAGGGAAATACAAACCGATCAAAGATCGACATTTAAATCAAAAGTACTTCAGCAAGAGATAAAGTGGTTAAGAATTACTTTCATTCAATCGAGTGCTAATCACCGCCAGACACAGGGAGCACTGGAACTTTTCCATTCTACACTTTAAAAAATAATGAGATCTTATTGTATAGAGCAACAAAAAGATTGGGGTGAGGATTTGCTGTTTTTGGTATTTGCAGCACGAAAATCGAGTTAGAAATTATTTGGATTCCGTTCTTTTTGCATTGATATTTGGATATTCAGTTAAAGAACCGTTACAAGGGATTAATGAAAAGGGCTCACGAGATGCGCCTAATCCGGATAATCTGTCGGATTATCTATCAAGATTCAGAAGTACAGCTCTGGTTAAATGTTTTGCAACACCATAAAAAATCCGAGTTATCGATAATAAAACACAACTATTTTTGCTTTAGCTTTTTAAAATAATAATTTAAAACATTTCAAAGTAAAAAAAAATATTTATTTTGATGCACGTTAGATTTTAATGTTAAATTCAATACTTTATGTGCCTTCCTCTGTTTTTAAGAACAAGTTTTATTCGCTTTGGCGTAGACTCAATGATTTTAAACAGTTCGATCTAATAGAAGTCCAACATATTTGTAGGACAGCTTCAAGTTCAATTCTTGGTGTTGGAACAGCTTCACGCACCTTTGGTTCCAGGATGGACCAGAAATTTTCGATGGGATTGAAATCAGGTGAATTACCTGGCCAGTTTTGCAGAACTCTGAAGTTATTGTCCTTGAACCACTTTGTCACAGCTTTTGATTTATGGCAAGGTGCACCATGATGTTTAAACAGCGCATCTCGATCAGGGTAGTTTTCTATCAAAGATTTTGCTCTGTAGACACTTTTGGACGATCCACTTCGAACTCCAACTTCGATTTTCCAGTTTTCTTCTACTTCTGGATTATTCTTGTAACCGTTGATGTATGAACCTGCTTCTGTTTGGCAATCTGATGACAGCTGAGACCGGCTTTGTGTAAAGCAACGATTGCAGATCATTTGGATTCGGAACAATGACCTTTTCCTATTTAGATCACAATTAGATGTAGAGAATAAATGTGTTTTTAAAAAAAAAAGAATTACTGTCTAATGTTTTCTCTCCGCTTCACTTTTCACTTCACTCTGTCTGCCGAATATGCGGTTCAAAAAGAAAATACGGTCCAACCTTTACGATCATTTTTCTCCTCCCAAAAATATTCCTTCTCATTTCATAGAGTCGAGAACTCCCTCATGCAAATCACTTAAAATTTGCATAAGCGAATTAAACACATCCTATTTATTGATTATTCATGGTTGCACTCAATTTCCGTATTCAAAAATATCTCAAATTATACTTTTACATAGTGTTGCAAAACTTTTGGCCAGAGCTGTAGAATTATAGAGTCTCAAGAAAAATGAAAGAATATTATGAAAGAAAAGCCGTGAAACAACAGTTCAAAATAGAAAGCGAAATACTATTTTCTACGTTATCTTCCCCTTTAAAGCAAAATTTCTGGAATCATATAGACTCCTGAGAAAAACTAATGATATAAACCAGCGATCGGCAAACCCCGACCCTCGAGTGAATCTTGTCCGGCCCACGACCTTACTCTGGACACGATATAAATATAGGTAAACCAAAACCAAAGTGACAGTTAACAGTCTGCATATATTACGTTGAAATTGAAAATTTTATTTCTTTTTAACTGGAGCATGTTTTACTTTTATTTCTTATTTGTAGGGATCGCCAAAATTAGCGCACGACTTCATTTTCACTTTTTCTGTAAAATTGCTGCCGTGAGCGGGCACTTTTAATGAATATTAAATAGTGTTTTCAACCGATTTTAATGGAATTTTTTTTCTTCGGTATTGATTTATGAAACATTTATTTTTAAGATGTAATATTCTTTTTAACAAAATTCCCGTCAGATATTAAATTATGTTGAATCCTTACTTTCTTCAGACACAGAGATAATTTATTCACGTATTTAATAACATGGTTCTTCTCCATGACACAGGAGCCATAGCTGTTCGGCCCTCCTTCATGTTTCTGCATAGTTTTTGGCCGTTAGTCTCAAAGAGGTTACCGAATCCTGATCTAAGCTATAATGTTTCGACTTCTGACCAACGAAGAAAAACACAATGTTGTCATATTATTACGACATTCTGGCGTTGGGAGGAAGAAACAGTGGTGATATCAATCTTCTTCTTCTTCTTCTTCTTCTTCTTCTTCTTCTTCGTCATGTGCCGTGTCCTTTCAGGACGTAAGCGATCATGAACATACCTTTTTGACCCTTCTCAATGTTTCTACATAGCTTTTCGGCCCTCTCTCTCCAAAAGATTGCCGACCCTTGATCTAAACTATAATGTTTCGACATCTAACCAACGAAAAAAACAATGTTTTCATATTATTACGGCATTCTGACGTCGGGAGGAAAAAACTGGTGCTATCAATCTTCTTCATCTTCTTTAGGTGCCGTGTCCTTTCAGGACGTAGACAGTCATGGACTTCCACTTGGCTCTGTCTCTTGTCGCTCAGAATATATTTTCTCTTGGTATCTCTTCTAAGCTCCGCTCAGCCATTCATTTTCTCATACCTAACAAGTACGTCTCGCGCTGCTTTCCTCTGTCTCTCTTTCCCTTTATCCGACCTGTAAGTATTAAATTCTCCAAGCCCTCTTTCCTCATTACGTGTCCCAGACACAAATGATGCAACAGTTAATGTTCCAAATAATCCAGAAAAAATATACATACAGACACTCATGTGTCCATATTGAAAATAGATATTTGTAACGGTAATCTACAAAAATATTTCGTCACTCATTCAAAAAAAACCAAAGAGATAAAGAAAAATATAGAAAAATGAGAAAGAAAAAAAAAAGAAGAGAAATAGAAGAAGAACGAATAGTAAAAAGAGAAAGGAAGTTAAAATTAACCTCTTAGATCGACACCACAGTCTATTGCAATTCATCTGCTTTCTTTAAAAAACATGACATGGAAAATTAATTTTAATGCTTCTAAAACGAAGCTACTGTCAATTAACCATCATCGACAATCTCACCTACCTCCCATTAGCATGGACCAGGCTTGCCTCCCAGAGAGTAAAACACTACGCCTCCTTGGTCTCACACTTTCAGCGGACCTCAAATGGAATGACTATATCGAATCCATTGCTAAATCCGCTGCTATGAAAGTCGGTTCTCTGTGTAGGGTCCGGAAGTTTTTTCCGTCTAAATCTATCCTGCACATTTACAAATCTACCATCCGCCCGTGCATTGAATACTGCTGCCATATCTGGTCGGGTGCCCCTGCTGTTCTCCTCGGGCTTCTCGATAAGGTTCAGAGGAGGGTCTGCAATGTGATAGATACCGACTTGGCAGACCGCCTGCAGTCTCTCTCCCACCGGCGAGACGTGGCTTCGCTGTGTCTCTTCTATAAATACTTTCACGGCTTCTGCTCCGATGAACTTAGATCACTGGTGCCCCCTAAATACGAATTTGCACGAGATACTAGATTAGCAACTAGATCCCACCCTTTTACAGTGAAACCGATAAAATGCAGCCGTAACTTCTACTCCAACAGTTTCTTTCCTCGCACTTCCCGACTGTGGAATTCTCTTCCAAACGACGGCTACAATCTCCAGGAGTTTAAATGTAAGGTCAATAGACACCTCCTAACACACTAACCTGCTCCCATTCTATCAAGCACTCTTCCCATCTGCCCGACACTCATCCTCGCTATCCTTACTCATCTATCACCTTTCTCCTGACATTCCCTATGTCTATCCACTCCTTCTCTTTACCTTCCCCTATGTAGCCCCATGCGCAATAGTGGCAGTGGAATGCCTTGCTTGGGGTGAGATGATTAAAAAAAAAAAAAAAAAAAAATTAACATTAAAATGTAGTTTTATATGTAATGGGATAAATTTACGTAAAAATAAATTGTTAATCATAATAATAATAAAATTATAATAAATAATAATAATAAAAATACTTAAAAATAAATATATATAAAATATATAAAATATATAAAATATTTAACACAAACAATAATAATAATAATATTATTTAAAAGAAACAAAATCATCTCTTCATACATCACATACACATGCCCCCCCATACACATACACACACACACACATACACACACACACACACAAACACACACACACACACACATATATATATATATATATATATGTATGTATGCTTGTATATGTATATATGTGTGTATGTATGTATATGTAGGTATGTGTATGTGTATGTATGTATAGATGTTTTTTAAATAGTAATATTATTATTGTTTGTGCTAAAATATTTTAAATATATATTTTTTAGTATTTATTATTATTATTATTTTATAATATTATTTTATTACTATTATTTAAGATGTGTTTTCTTTTTTAATAATGCTATTATTATTATTGGTGTTAATATTTTATATATATATATAATTGATTATTTTTATAATATTATTCTATTACTATTATTTATAATCTTTTTAATATTATTATTATTATTAGTGTTAAAAGTTATATATATATATTTATTATTATTATTATTTCATGAATATTATTTTTATTAATATTATTTTATTAATACTTTTTATTACGATTATTCAAATTCTTTTTTCTTTATTATTATTATTAGCGTTAAAAATGCATATATATTTTTTTTATTATTATTATTTATTATTAATATTTAAGATATTTTTAAGATTCTATTTTAATATTTATTTATCATTTTCTTATATAATTTTATTTATTGTTTTAATTATTTTAACTATATTTATAATATAATATTACTCGTGATGAAAGTTAGTTTGGTATTTTCGCAAGTCTTAATTTCATCGTGAAGTGTTCCATATCTAGGTAGACATTGAGTGTTAATAGGATGAATGCTGAGAAGTTTGTCAATTAATACCGACTGTATTATATATATATATATATATATATATATATATATATATATATATATATATATATATATACTAATACAGAACGTGTTTTCGGTTAAGAATCCACTGCTAGGAAGGTTGGATAACTGTATCGTGCCAGGATGTTTTTTTCCGCCTGGATCCATCTTGCACATATACAACCATCCGTTCGTGCATGGAATACTGCTGTCATATATGGTCAGGCGCCTCAGCTGTTCATCTAAGTGTCCTCGACAGGCTCCAAAGGAGAATCAGTAATGTGATAGGTACTGACTTGGCGGCTCGACTTCAGATATTTTTCACCGACGAGATGTCACTTAATACCGACTGTATTATATATATATATATATATATATATATATATATATATATATATAACTAATACAGAACGTGTTTTCGCTTAAGAATCCACTGCTAGGAAGGTTGACATATTATTAATCCTGATCTGTCGTCTCCGCTTCAGTCACTTCTGACAGCCGAAAAATTAGCCCTTTTCTGTCTTTTCTAAAACATTTTCATGGTATTTGTTCAGATGAATTCTTCCTTATATATATATCTAGATTTTATGAATTTAGGCACAGTACCAGACTGGCGACGCGATCACATCAATATACAATTGATTTGACTGGATGTAACCGTAAGTTCTATGTTAATAGTTTCTTTTCTCCCACTTCTCGCTTGTGGAACTCTCTTCCGGCTCCATGATTTTCACCGAACTTTAATCTAAAAAAATTAATGTAATATCAACTGCTATCTACTGTCCTCCTGATTACACTTTTTTTTGTTCTTGCTCCTTGGCAATGTTTGCTTTGTAATACTTCCACACCTATTAATCTTATTGTCTTAGTGGATTTATTGCCTTCCTTGGTGAGAATGTACCTGTTTAAAAAGACATAAGGTGTGCCATGTATTTGAGAAAAATATTCAGAACGAGACTGATGTAAACTTTTCTAATAGGGCATTAAGAATGGTAATTTTCTAAGGGCAACTTAGATGTGGCTCAAAACTGAAATTGTAAAACACCCAGTGAGGATCGAACTCACTACTCACTTGTAATGATTCTAGCGAGACAAGCTTGTTAACCATTACACGACCTCATGGAAAGGTGACTTTTTAATTTGTAATGATTCTAGCGAGACGAGCTTGTTAACCATTACACGACCTCATGGAAAGGTGACTTTCTAAGCGCTGCTTAGATGTGGCACAAGGCCGAAAGTATGGGACACCCAGTGAGGATCGTACTCACGACTCAATTGTAATGATTCTAGCGAGACGAGCTTGTTAACCATTACACAACCTCATGGAAAGGTGACTTTCTAAATTGTAATGATTCTAGCGAGACGAGCTTGTTAACCATTACACGACCTCATGGAAAGGTGACTTTCTAAATTGTAATGATTCTAGCGAGACGAGCTTGTTAACCATTACACGACCTCATGGAAAGGTGACTTTCCTAAGCGCTGCTTAGATGTGGCACAAGGCCGAAAGTATGGGACACCCAGTGAGGATCGTACTCACTACTCAATTGTAATGATTCTAGCGAGACGAGCTTGTTAACCATTACACGACCTCATGGAAAGGTGACTTTCTAAGCGCTGCTTAGATGTGGCACAAGGCCGAAAGTATGGGACACCCAGTGAGGATCGTACTCACGACTCAATTGTAATGATTCTAGCGAGACGAGCTTGTTAACCATTACACAACCTCATGGAAAGGTGACTTTCTAAATTGTAATGATTCTAGCGAGACAAGATTGCTAACCATTACATCACCTCGAGGTGTCCAAGAGGATTAAGAATGAGTTAATATATAAAATGTTTGTTTCAATAAGAAGTCTGTCAACTCTGAAAAAGTAAGCATCGCTTCAGCTTTTGAAAAGGATTTCCAATCTGTGATAATCTGCGGTAATAAATGGTTCGTAAATCGTAAGTCTTCCAAAATGAAACTGCTCTCCGTTAAAGACCATAAAGCAACTTTCCTCTCTTACATCAGTATGGATCATGCAAGTCTCCTAGAAAGTAATTCACTGCGCCTCCTTAGCCTCGCTCTCTCAACCGAACTCAAGTGAACCGACTACAACGAATCACTATATACCGCTAAGAATGTTGGGTCACTGTGTCACGCCAGGATATTTTTCTCGTAAAAATCCGCTATGCATATTTATAAATCTACCATTCATCCGTGCATACGTGAGTACTGTTGCTATATCTGGACGGGTGCTGCCGCTGTTCATCTCGGCGTTCTTGACAAAATCCAACAGAAGATCTGCAATTTTTATGATATAACTAATTTTTTGTGGATATTAATTAAAAAAAAAACAAATTTTCTAATCACAAAACAAAATGATATATTTTATGAATACTAAAGTATTTGTTCCATATGAATATTGACTTTACTAATATTTTGCAAGAAGATTCCATAATTTACCCAAAATGGAAAGGTGTTATTTTTTTTGGGTACCGTTTGTATACTAGTGAGCCATCCATGAGCTGACTCATTTTGTACTTCACCAATAGAAGGGTTAACCAATCAGAAAGCAAATATTCAATGCGACGTGTATGAAGGCGAACATATTTTCCCGAGTATTGGCGATATAGTCAGATTTAGTAGAGTGTTTGACTCGTGAGTTTTAATCTTTGACGTTGTTTCATTGAACAGATTACGTACTACGCTGTATTCTATATTCATAAACTATGGTGGACATGGTCAACAGTAAAATCAATCAATTTAGCATCAACTCATTTCCAATGGATTTATATAACAAAATTTCCAGGTAACTCAGAGTGAGGTCATCGTTCGTAGGTTTGGTTGATCACTAGGGCTAGGGTAGATAGTTTAATCCGAATTGGTTGCTAATGGAAAAATATCACATTGAATAACACACTGTGGGCGGGTTTTAAACCAACCAATCGGCATAGGTTATCGCATCTAGTATCGGTAACATTATATACTATTATATTTCTTAACTGTCCGGCCTATACAACATTAAGTATCTCACAAGGGTTGACGCGTATAGAAAATAAACCAACCTATCTCCACATAGAATAATGTTTAACGGGGCCCAGTTGATATAAACGTTGGTTAATTCCAGTGACTTCACCCAAAGAGTTGTGAGTTCAATACCATGTAACAGCAGTGGGGAACACGTAAGTTACAAGGTTAGAGGGAGATAACTCATGACTACCAAAAGAAGCTCCACGCAAGAACTGAGGATGATATACTGCAGTGATTATAATAAGGGTTTCGGTTCGAAATTCCTAGCACCTGAAGTAGACCGGAGCGTACAACAGCAGAAACGTCGTACAAATGGCAGCAAAGATGAAGACATCAGTCCGAATAATGTAAATAGTGAGGATAGTCTAGTTGACCATCTTCACTGAATACTGAGAATTCGATTATCACTGGGTGCCACATAAAAAGTGTTTGTTTATGGCAAAAAAACTTATCTCTGAATAGGGAATGGTTAAAGAGGCTGTCCTATCTTACGACTGAATATTGAGTTCAATCCTCACTGGGTGGATCATACAAATTTCGATTATTAAATAGTCCCCATCATTTTCTAGATTTGGTAAAATTTAATCAATCCTGATCAGGCATCTGTATTTCAGTCCCTTTCTCGACAACGGGATGTGGCTTCCCTCTGTCTTTTCTACAGCAACTGCACTGACGAACATTTTCCTAGCGTTCCTACGCTACATGATTTTAAGCACGCTACTAGATGGGAAATTAGGTCTCACTCGTTTGCTATAGAAATAGTTATAGTTTGCTATAGAAATAGCAAGCGTCACTTCTACTCCAACAGTTTCTTTTCTCTCACTTCCCACCTGTGGAAATCCCTTCCGTTTACTTGCTTGCCTGATAACAACAATTTTCTAAAATGTAAATTCAAGTTAATCGCCATATTATGTCTTCTTGAATTCCGTTCATCTTTTGTCCTTTTGCCAATCTTTCTTATAGTCAGTTATTTCTCTCACTTTCACACCATGTAACCACCTGCGTACTAGTGGCCTTCTCGTTTTGTTTAGTGAAATGATTAAAAACAGACAAGAAAAGAATAGATAGATTTAACGAAAATAAGAGAGATAGAGTTTAAGCAGTTAAATATAACCATTACTTCTACTTGAATAGTTTCTTTTCTCGCACTTCCCACTTATGAAACTCCCTCCTGTTTACTTACTTTCCTGATAGCTACAATGTTCAAAAATTTAAATACAACGTCAACCGCCATCTTCTGTTTTTTTGAATTCTGTTCATGTTTTGTACTTTCCTCAATCCTCACTCTACTCAGTCTTTTTCTTGACTTAAACTCTTTGTAAACCACTGCGTGCTTGTGGCATTCTCCCCACTATTGGGGTTAAATGATTAGTCTTACAAATCCATCAACGTTACATTCAGTTAGTTAAGTGAAGTACATATCGGCGATCATGTCTTTTTCGATCCAAGACTGACTAGGCAGAAAAGGTTTCCACAGTATGTTGCCATTTCTTTTTGTGGTAGACTGGTAGACAACCAAGGCTGTAGAACCTAATCTTTCCTACTGCTCAGCCCACAGCTGGATGGTGACAAGTTAGATTAATACTTTTTTCAAGGGTAAGTGAAAACAAGAAATTCGACTGGAATTCGAAATCAGCTCTCCAATTTCTCAAGCCACTTCCCCATCGTCGAAATGTGGCCTTCCTTTTGTCTCTTCTATAAATACTTTCATGGCTTCTGCTCGGACGAGCTTAAGTCACTGATGCCTCTTCAACAGGTGTTTACCCGTGCAACCAGACTGGCAACTGGGTCCCACCCATTCACAGTCAGGTTAGCCAAATGCAGACGACAATTCTACTCCTGCAGCTTCCTCTCTCGCACTTCCCGCTGAGGAACTCGCTCCCGTATTCTTGCTTTCCTGACGGCTACAACCTCCAGAAATTTAAATGCAAAGTCAATACTCATCTATTAACCACTGGACTCTAGCTCTCTCCCCTCCCCTGTATAACCTTTTCTTTCTCTCCACCTATGTATCTGTCATCGCACCTGCTTTCTCGGCTTTCTATTGTTCCTTTCTAACTAGTTTGTACTCCTCACTCTTTTCTAATTAATCTTTTTACATTTATGTAACCCCCTGCACATCAGTGGCGTTTCCGCCTTGCTCGGGGTGAAATGATTAAAAAAAAAAAATCTGAGCAGATTTTCTCAACGCACATCCCTTACAACTTACATTCAGTCAGTAAGTGACATACGTGATACACGTTTGGGCGATCATGTCTAAAGAAAAACTGGGTTGATGATTTTCCAAAAGTAACACATCATTCAATAAATACCGGGCCTGACTAATAAAACAACTTTTATGCAAAATTCGACTTTATTCAGCAACATAGTCTCCTAGTTTTTCTTTAGACATGATCGCCCAAACGATTCATGTAGTTTTGCCATCGTACCGATCGACTTGTGACACGGTGCCTTGTCTTAGTGAAAGATCACTTCTTTCTTCTTCATCTGCGACCGTTTTTTGTCGATTTCTTTCTTTAAAAGCAACATTAATGCTATATAATAGTCGCTATTGATGGTTCTTCCTTTCTCAAGGTAATCGATGAACAAAATATCTTGCGTATTCAAAAATACGGAGGCCAAAATCTTGCCTGCTAATGTTTGCATCTTTGGTCGATTTGGACGGATTTCACATGCTGCTGTCCACTCAGCTGACTGTCAATTTGACGCAGGAATGAAGTGATGAATCCAGCTTGCATGATATTCGCAGCATCCTTCTGTAGAACCACATTTCCGCTGCTTCAAGTTTTTCCTTCATCTTCGATGATATTGTCCAGCATTCACTGCCATATTGAAGAACTGACATCACATAGCAATCCAGTACTCTCTTCTTTGTTTCTAGTGAAATTTTCCTATCTCTTAATACTCTACTCTGCTTCTGGAATGCATTCTTGTGCTTTTGGATCTCAGGAATATAAATGTACAGAAACGGCTGTGACCACAAAGTGAGGGGTCAATTTGTATAGTGATTGTAATATGGAACTGATCCCCCGCTTTATATCCAGTATTCTTCTGTAGATCCACATCTCTGTTGCTTCAAGTTTTTCCTTCATCTTCGATGATATTGTCATGTATTCACTGCCGTATTGAAGAACTGACATCGCATAGCAATCTAGTACTTTCTGCTTTGTTTCTGGCGAAATTTTCTTGTGTCTTAGTACTTTACTCAGCTTCTGGAATGCGTCCTTTGCCATGCAAATTTGCCTTCGGATCTCTGTGTCGCACTTTCCATCTCCTGTTAGAACATTTCCCAGGTATTTTAATTTTTGTACCTGTTTGATTCTAGTATCCCCCACCTGTATTTGGCATTTTGGGCTGCTCTTTTTGCTGATAACCATGCATTCACTGCCATACTGAAGAACTGATATCACTTAACAACCTAGTACACTTTTCTTTGTTTCTAGTTAAATTTTCCTGTCTCTTAATATTTTAATCAGCTTCTGGAACGTGTCCTTAGCCATGCCAATTCGCCTTCGGATCTCTGTGTTGCACTTTCCGTCTTCTGTTAAAACATTTCCCAGGTATTTTAATTTTTGTACCTGTTTGATTCTAGTATCCCCCACCTGTATTTGGCATTTTGGGCTGCTCCTTTTGCTGATAACCATGCATTCACTGCCATACTGAAGAACTGATATCACTTAACAATCTAGTACACTTTTCTTAGTTTCTAGTTAAATTTTCCTGTCTCTTAATATTTTAATCAGCTTCTGGAACGTGTCCTTAGCCATGCCAATTCGCCTTCGGATCTCTGTGTTGCACTTTCCGTCTTCTGTTAAAACATTTCCCAGGTATTTTAATTTTTGTACCTGTTTGATTCTAGTATCCCCCACCTGTATTTGGCATTTTGGGCTGCACTTTTTGCTGATGACCATGCATTCATGCAAGTTACTTGAACCCAAAATAAAACGTTTTAAGTGCTTCCCTTACATTATTATCTACTGGTAAGTCACAGTGAAATTAGATATTTTGGCTATTTTGAGAAAAAGAAAAGGCCTCTGCAGAGAGAAAACCTGATTTTCAGAATCAGCGTTAAAAATAGTCTAGATACATATGCTCACTGCCCAACAACATTTAGGTAAAAAAAATGTCGACCGGTGTTATACACAAGCATGTAATATATTCCCTAGTTTTACCTTCAGAAACAACATGCCATATTATACTCAAATCGTATTACAAGAAAACGCGGGATAGGTAAATATCTAAATATAGTCTTTAAATTCATTTAAAAACCGCAATTATTTGGTAAAATGTAAAAATGAAAAGAAACATGAATTTTGCAAAGTAATCTTTTATTTAATCAGTATAAAATTCTATTCCATAATCGATGATATTAATGAAAATGATTAACATAATTTAATAATCGTTTTCATTAACAGAAAGAAATTTTTCCAGGTAATTCATTTATTGACATTCTCCCCCCACCTCAACACCATCCATGAAATCTTATTACCAACAGCTATTGCAGCGGCTTTTCAAGTACGATGCGATCTTGGGATGGGCGGCGACGCGGTTGTAGAGGGCCATCAGTTTGGGGTAACTGCTGAACATGGACTGGTTCTCCATAAACATGTTCTCCATGCAACAATAGAACATCATATCGCACCACATCATCTGGAAAAGAAATAAATAATTTACTGTAAAATAAGTCTCGAATTACATACAGATGCTAAAATAGATATTATGTTTGGTGTCCACCAGAGACGACAGGTGCATCGGCGGGTTGATAATTTTGGAGATACAATATATAAGCAAGGAAGAATAGTGTCTTTTACATTACAACGAGAAAATAGAATCCAGATTCAGCAGAGCCCTAAGCTACAGTCGACGGTAAATTGTGTTCTTATTAATCTGAATGAGGGTGTAGGGATGAGAAATTATGAACTAAAAACATTTTGGAAAAACCCAAAAGTAAAATTTCACATCGTCAAAACTGAATTCACACGACTATTCACAAGTCAGAGCGAAAAGCAATTCCTGAATCCTGACTGGATTAAAAACAAAAAATTCATAATGAAGTTATTTCAAATCTAAAAGCGACACTGCTCACTGGAGCCGGTCACATGACCAGATTTAATTAATTAAGAACATTCTGTGACCGGTCAACAGAGTGAGATGGAAGCCGCGAGACGAAACAACTAAAATGTAACTTCAACTTCAAATCGTACCGAAGATAAACTCAGGTCGCACCATGTTCTCTTTCTCTCTATCTCTTTCAACAATTACTACTACGAACATTTTCTACATTTCTTAAGACTTATAGCTTCATCATTGAACACGAACTTCACGCTTAACTTCTTAATAATGTTTCTAATTGCACATTAACTGCTACAACTTGTGTTTTGTTATTCTTTCCATTTAATACATTTCTATTTTAAAATGAAAAATGTATATTTTATTCTTACACTATTTCACACATTCCATCCTGCCGACAACCAACGTCTGATAATTCTGATGATGATAATTCTGCATAAATACTGTAAGCTGTAGGGAGTTCGGTTAAGTCTGACACAAGGCCGAATCAATAAAAAAATTAGGCATCTCCCTACGCTACAAGGATAAGGATAGACGTGAATATGTGAACATGTGAATATAATGGGGTTAGACGAAAATATTCTGAACTAGCAGTATAGCCCGGCGTTGCTCGGGTGTAATGAAAGCTTTAAAACTAATCCATGGTCCTGTAACGCAGACTCAGCCTAAAGAATATTTGTGTGAAGTTTGATGAGAATCGGATAAAAATTGTGAATTTGTATGAAGGACATACAGCCAGATAAACAGATACACACACAAACATCTTGCTTTTATATATATATATATATATATATATATATATTATCGATCTTCTGCACTGTTGTAAGAACTGCAACCTTGAAATTTCTGAATATCGTTTCTTATGTCTTTGTCTATGAGTGTATCAAATTTGATTAAAATCGGACCACTCCTTCTATACCCGATTTTTTTGATTATCGATTTTCGATATTTATCGGGGGTACCAGGACACAAAACCTAGCTAAGAACACTTGAAGACGCTTATAGTACAACTGTGTATATTTGAAAGAAAATCGGTTCAGCCGTTTCGGAGTCTATAGGTAATGGACACACACACACACACACACACACACACACACACACACACACACACACACACACACACACACACACAGACACACACACAGACAAAGTTCCATTTATAAATAGTTTAGATATTCTGAGACAGCCATATGGATAAATCAAAATTGTTTTGAATTTTGATAACGAACACGTAAGTTTTTGAGATGGACACACAAACTGCGACAATTTTAACAACATAAGATGACACCGTGTTGATAGCCGATACGAAAAGAAATAAACAAAAACTGTATAAGTTTGTGATGAAAATCGAGAAGAAAGGTTTTAACATTAACAACAAGGAGATAATGAATGGTTGTTAGAAAAGGCTGAGCCCCAAAATAAAAATTAAAAATAGAAGATAACAAAATCAAAAACTACAAAATATTTTAGTGAAGAATGTGACACCGAAATCCGAAGGCGAATTGAGATAGCCTAAGATGTGTGGCGAATAGGAAATTAAAAAAATAAAATCAATTTTTTTTACTTTTGCAAAAATTCACAAAGACATCTCAAATCCTGGTTTTGCCGCATAGAATAAGGATTGACTTCGTGCTTACAGAAAAATCGAAACCGGATTTCACAAGTAGATGTTAAATTAGTTTTCTAACCAATGGAATCAATTTGCAAGACCATAAAGTCTTCCCGATCCAGTGCGAAAAATATAAGGGACTATAAATGTTTCGATCAGCGTCAGTCAGACACTCAGAGATGGGAGCAATCGAGAAAAAAAATCGGGTCTTTTTTCGTAACTTCTACCTTTTCATATGCCATAACGATTTCATGTTTTCTACAAGGTGCCAACCCTTCTCGCCTTTAATGCCATAACTCAGAACTGTAATGAGGACCGTATTTAGTATCACTCTAGATTGAGATAATCTTAGGCCTTGTATTGAACGGACAACAGATAAAATAAAATAAAATTACGAAACATATTTTGCCAAGCTTAAAACGGAAACGTTTAAATAAATTTATAAATTAATAAGCTTACCATATCTCCCATAAAGAAGTGACTTCCTCCATTGCGCATGCACAGAGTCCTCTCCATGAAGGGCATGATCCTGTTGAAGGTGTTCATGTATCTCCATTGCATGTAGTTCTGGAAGACAAATGAATCATCATGTGTTGATGTTTGCTAATAAAATTTGTATATTAAAATAACATAATGTCTGGATTTGAATATTTTCATTTCGAACTCCAATTTTTAGATTAAAATGAAGCTGTGGAACAATTTGAAAATAAAAAGAAACAGACTTACGTCGTAGTTGCTGCACATGCTCTCACCTCCGAAGCCATAATCGTTCATGTTGTACTGGGAAAGAAGAAAGAGAAAAGACAATGAAAAGGGGAAATAGATTATTTTCTGGGGTAATTTATTAAAATAGGATTCTTTATGAGAGGTTTCATTTTTACTCCCACCTCCGAAGCCATAATCGTTCATGTTGTACTGGGAAAGAAGAAAGAGAAAAGACAATGAAAAGGGGAAAGAGATTTTTTTCTGGGGTAATTTATTAAAATAGAATTCTTTATGAGAGGTTTCATTTTTACTCCCACTTCCGAAGCCATAATCGTTCATGTTGTACTGGGAAAGAAGAAAGAGAAAAGACAATTCTTTATGAGAGGTTTCATTTTTGCTCCCACTTCCGAAGCCATAATCGTTCATGTTGTACTTGGAAAGAGGAAATACAAAACAAAATTAAAAAAGGGACAGTAGTTTCCTCTGATATAATTTATTGAAATTCTTATGAGAGACTTAATTTTTACTCTCACTTCCGATGCTAAAGTCTTTCATGTATTGCTGGGAAAGAAGAAAGACAATTTGTCAAAATGTGTTCATTTAAAAGAGTCGTTCATGTCGTGATGAGAAACAAGAAAAATAATACTGACTGGAGAACGTGTTAAAGAGATTGCTGTTGTACAGCGGGCATTATAAAAGGAAGATATATATATATATATATATATATATATATATATATATATATATATATATATATAATGTGTGTGTGTGTGCGCAGATTTTAATGGATAGAAAGAAAGATAAATAAATCATGAATAAACTATCTATGCAAGTTAGATAGATAGATAGATATATAGATAGATACATAGACAGATATGCAGATTTTAATAAATAGATAGATATGCAGATTTTAATAGATAGATAGATAGATAGATAGATAGATAGATAGATAGATAGATAGATAGATAGTCGTAGTTGCCGCAGATGCTCTCACCTCCGAAGCCATAATCGTTCATGTTGAAATTGGAAAGACGAAAGACAAAAGACAATGAAAATAAGCAAGAGATTTTTGTCTGGGGTAATTTATTAAAATAGGATTCTTCATGAGAGGTTTCATTTTTACTCCCACCTCCGAAGCCATAATCGTTCATGTTGTACTGGGAAAGACGAAAAATAGGAGACAAAGAAAAGAGGCAAGAGACTTTTTTTGTTTAATTTATTAAAATGTTTTTTTTTTTCTATGAAAGACTTAATTTTATTTTTTCATTTCCATCGGAATTTGGATGTCTGTGGTGTGAATATTTTGAAATTACGTAAGATTTGATATGAACAGAAAAACAGATAGCAAGATATGAACATATATCTACTAAACAAAGATTTCTATGAAAATATCGAAATCGATAATAAAGAAAAGAATGAAAACACTCCCGATCAAAAATTTAAGACCACTTAAAAATCTTTAAAAAGAAATATTTTTTTAACGGATAGATTTTAAACTCCTCCCACTTAAGGTTACCAATACGTATTTCTTTATAATTCTGAGATGAGGTAGTATTTACACTATTTACATCATTCGGACTATTGTCCTCATCTTTGTTGCCATTAGTGCTTCATTTTAGGATAGCCTCCTTGCTTATCCATTTCTATAGATAGTATATTGAAAGATGTAGATATGAAATGTTGAGCAGATTCAAATTAACTGACTCACCCTGAAGCGTCCGTTCTTCCAGTGGTAGTACCTCATGTAATCATGCATGATTTCATACATACAATCACTGATGTAGTCGCACCTGAACATGTCCATGGGACTCCTGGGGTAGAAACCTACAAAAACAGAAATAGAATGCATTACCACCAAAAAGAGCAGACCAAGATGCAAACTGCAAATAGGAAACCCGTAGATTAAGGACGTTGAAATATATGGATGTATTTTAATAGTTTAGAAAATGCGACACTGAAATTTGCAGACGATAAAGGAATTTGCCCTCTAAAGGCTACTTCTTCTTCTTCTTCAATGTGCCCTGTCCCTTCAGGACGTAGGCGATCATGGATCTCCACATCTCCCTATCCCTTGTGGCTCTTAGTATGTTTGCTCCTGTTGCTCCTGGCAACCCCCGTTCCGTCATCCACCTGATCAGACACTGCAAATATGTTATCCGCTGCCTTCCTCTGTCTCTCCTTCCTTCTATCTGTCCAGTCAGTATCAGGTTCTCCAGGCTCTCCTTCCTCATTCATGTCCCAGGAACTTCAGTTGTCTCTTCCTGATGCTCAGCATCAATTTCCTTTTTGTTGCCATTCTTTCTAACACTTCGTCGTTGCTTGTATGCTCAGTCCACGATATCCGTAGCATCCTTCTGTAGAACCACATTTCGGCCGCTTCCAGTTTTGTCCTCATTTTCGATGATATTGTCCAGCATTCACAGCCGTATTAAAGAACTGACATCACGTAGCAGTCTAGCACTCTTTTCTTCGTTTCTATTGAGATTTTCCTGTGTGTTAGTATTTTGCTCATCTTCTGGAACGCGTCCTTTGCCATGCCAATTCGCCTTCGGATCTCCGTGTCGCACTTTCCATCTCCTGTTAGAACACTTCCTAGGTACTTAAATTCTTGGACTTGTTTGATTCTGTTATCCCCCACCTGTATTTGGCATTTTGGGTTGTATATTTTGCTGATGACCATGCACTCAGTTTTCTTAAAGTTTATTTGTAGTCCCTTCTTGTCACTCTCCACTGCTACTTTCTGTATGAGATCTTGCAGTTTCCTTTCCGTGTCTGCAATCAGAACTGTATCGTCCGCGTATCTTATGTTGTTCAGGTTGTGGCCTCCAATAACAAATCCTGGCGTGTCATCTAGGGTCCTCAAAATATTCTCGCTGTATAGGTTGAACAAATCCGGTGAAGAGACACATCCTCGTCTTACGCCTTTTTCTATCTTTGTGTATCTACTGAGGTCGTTACCTGTCCGTAAAGCTAATTACAAAAAGCAAAATCACGTTACAAAAAAAAAAAAATAAATAAATAAAGAAAATAAAATAAAGAAAAGGGAAATTTTCATTAAATGTGATGTAATATCGATTTTCCTTCGTGGCAATAAGTTCAGTGAATGATGCTATACTGCATCCGACAAGAGCAAGATTAAAATTTTAATTATTGAATATTTTTACTTTAAATAAGGCATTTTGAAAAGGAATTATACCAAATACATCTCTCATAGTAATGTTAATCAATGACGTCATCTATATTTCGAATTAAAATGTAATATCGTTGTGGTGTTAAAGAACAATAACATTGCATGTAACGTTATACACTCTATTATAATAAAGACCTCTTTATACATATATATATGTATATAAATATCCGAGTGAGTATAGAATGAGGAGAGAAAAAAGAAAAAAATTTTCCGTCCAAAACATTAATTTAAAACAGTGCTCGATATATGATGTATAGAGCTGTGAATATTTATTATATATTATATTTTAGAACATGTACATAATTTCTTCTATATATGTCCTCTTCCCTACAATCATATATAAGTTCTAAAACATAATTTATAATAAATATGTATATATATATATATATATATGTATATATATATATATATATATATATAGTCATTTGCAGATAGATACTTTTCGCCGAATCGCAGCTCATCAGTACAGTTAGTCATCTGATTGCTTCTAGCCAGGATTGAAACTCGATCGAATTGATAGTCTGCGATTCTACCTCTGAGCTATGGCCGCTCGGTAAAGGAAGGAGAACTTTGGCGTGTTATATACAATGTAAACACACGTCAGTCACCGAGTGTGTTCAAATTCATTACGATGCGTAGATGAGTGAGTAGCTACCATTTATATATATATATATATATATATATATATATATATCTTTCATGTAACCCGCATGGAGAGAGAAAGGCAGCATCGGCTCATTTCATTCTCTTTACTACCAGTTATGAAATCTCTTGCCGCGTGTTTGCTCTTTAACAGAGCCTCATTATTTTATTTTTGCTATAATTATGTCAAGTAGTGAAAAACATTTATATATACACTACCGACCATAAATTTGGGAACACTTAGATTTATTCTCTAAGAGAAAGAAATAACAAATTTTATGTCTTAGAAGAATAAATATATATATATATTTTATTGTTGCTCACAATTGTACAATAATTAAAACCAAAATTAACAGAGTAATTTCATATTTAATTAAAGTTAATTCATATTTTCTTTTCATCAAAGAAACCACCACGAGCCTTTATTACTGCAGAGCAAATCCTTGGCATTCTTTCTAATAACTTATAAAAAGAAGTTGGTGAAAGTGATTTCCAAGCATCCTGCAGGCATTTAAACAACATTTGTTCATTTTTAGGAAGTTCATTTCGAACTGTACGATCAATTTCATCACTTGTTCTCCTTCTTTAATATTGGTTTCTTAACTGCTACACAGCCTTTAAGCCCAGCAGAATGAAGTCATCTCTTAACAGTAGTAACAGATACTGTAGGTTGTTGAGTAGAATTCATTTTTTTTTCTTCTATTCCTCTTGCTAGATATGATCAAGTGCCTATCCTCTACAATAGATGTTACTCTGGGCCTACCAGATCTTTTTCTGTCAATATTTAACTCTTTTTCACGAAGTCGTTGGAGGCAATAATGCACGACATTTTTTGATAGTTCTCAAATACCCCTGCTTTTTTGGAAACGACTCCCAAGAGGATGCTTCCCCAATCACAAGAATGTTAACTTATTCAAGTCTATGATTAGTCTCTATGTTTCCCACATATCCGTATAAACTTTGTCTCTTATTCCGTAACCCTCTACCTTGAGTGACTTTCGGTCTTTTTTCTACGACTTTTAGTTAGACCGTGTATATTCACAATCACGATAACGATCCCCGTAACTATTTTAACTGTAATGGCAACATATATTTTGTAGTAATGGTATGTCTTGGGTAAGATAAACTGACTGAGCCTCACCCTCACCAGGAATCCTTCACATAGACTGGTTTTATAAGGCCAAGCTACACAGCCCAATCTGGACTGCTAATATGCGGCACAAGTCATTGAGAGACAAGTCATTTTTATATTTCACTCACCATGTTCGCGGGCCAAATACCTACAAATGGCCATGGTCTCAGGCATCATGTCGCCATTGTCCATTTGCAGACAAGGCAGGTAGCGACAGGGGAAATCTGGAAGACAAAAAATGAACTGTAAGTTTCAACATCAATTACCTGTATTTATTTCAGACTCGCAATATAACCCGGCGTTGCTCGGGTGTAATGAAAGCTTTAAGACTAATCCATGATTCTGGAGCTCAGACTCTTTGGACGTTGACACAAAAGGCTAAAAAGCAATAGTTGTTTCCAGTTAAAGCGAAACCGTAAACTGAAAGAAAAATGAATGGATGTAATTCAAATTTTGATTTCCTGGAATCGATATCAAATAAGTTCGTCGTAAACTGAATGTTGAAGGCTAAATAAGTCCTCTGAGTAAATGGTATCATGGCTGAGACTAAGAACTACAATTATACCTACTTAGAGCCAAACCTGAAGCAAAAACTAAAATAAAAAGGCTGAAAAAATACAGACATACAGGCAGATAAACAGACACACACACAAACATCTTGCCTTTTATATGTATATATTATCGATTTTCTGCACTATTGTAAGAACTGCAACCTTGCAAATTCTGAATATCGTTTTTTATGTCTTTGTCTATGAGTGTATCAAATTTGATTAAAATCGGACCACTCCTTCTAGAACCCGATGTTTTCGATAATCGATTTTCTATATTTATCGGAGGTACCTCGACACAAAATCTAGCTAAGAACACTTGCAGACGCTTATAGTACAACTGTGCAAATTTGCAAGAAAATCGGTTTAGCCGTTTCGGAATCTATAGGTAACAGACACACACACACACACACACACACACACACACACACAGATAAAGTTCCATTTATAAATAATTTTAGATCATACTTCTCAAAATAATTTAATTTTAGATAAAGTTCATCCTTTCCAGCGTTTGTCTCTTTTTTTTTTTTTTGGACATATACAGGGGGGGGGGGGGTGGAACAAACAATGTAAACACTTAGTAACATAAAATTAGTTTTTTCTAAAATTAACCATAAATGTTCAATGATGTTGAGATCAGTTCGCAAATTAGCAATGCGGTTCTATGACGTCATACCGCGTGATAGCGCGAAATGACAACAGAACCATGTATTCAAATGCAATGTAATGTGTTATGACCGGATTTAAAGGTGATTTTATTAAGTGTGGGTTGTTTGGATTTAATGTACATGGCCTCCAATATCTGAAGGTTCCTTTTACTGTGTGTATGCCTAGCGGATGTGGCTTCCTCTGTCTCTTCCACAAATATTTTCATGGCTTCTGCCCCGACGGACTTAGGTCACTGGTGCTCCCTCCATAAGAATTTACTCTTGAAACTAGACTGGCAACCAGGTCCCACCCTTTTACAGTTTAGATCAACCAAATGCAGCCGACAATTTTTCTCCATCAGATTGTTTTCTTTCACTTCTCGCCTGTGGACTCCCTTCTGTATATTTGCTTTTCTGACAGCTATAACCTCCAGAAATTTAAATGCAATGTCAATTCCCATATCTTATTCACTTGAATCTAATTCTTTTTTAAGCCACCGCCTATATCTTGTTTTTTTTTTCCTTTCTCTCTACCATCGCAACTCTCTTCACACTTGTGTTCCCATCCTTCTCTCGCCCTCTCTCTGACACACCCTGGACTTTGTTATTCTCCCCTTTCACTCTACTCTCACGCAACTTTCTCCACACCAGTATTCCCATCCTTCTCTTGCCCTTTCTCTGATATTCCCTGTAATTGGTTCTTTCACTTCACTCTCCTCTTGTCTAAAATTTTACTCTTATGTCGCCCCCTGTGCATCAGTGGCGGTAGAGCCTTGCTTAGGGTGAAACGATTAAAAAATCCACATATAATCGGATTCAGTATTATTCAAAGAAGGCGCTAATCAATATATATATATGCAGGTTTCATTGAATAATATAGACAAGTTTTGTCTATTAATTTTGTGTAGGATCCGTTCGTACCGTCTGATATACTTGATAGTGATATGTTGTCCTCAACAGTAAACATATAACATTTAAGTTATTAACAATAAAGAGAATTAAATTGAAAATATAAGTCCATCCCTACCGTGGCGGATGGCCGAAGACAGTGACAAAATAGTGGCGTTGTGGTCCCTGATCTGATTACAGGCATTTGAGTACGAAAAATCCTGGAAGCAATCTACATTAAACAATTTAAACCTGGTTTGAATACAATCAATTTTGATATTTCCAATAACGTACTCAAATGTCTGTAATCAGACCAGGGACCACAACACCACTATTTTGTCACTGTCTTCGGCCATCCGCCACAGTAGGGATGGACTTATATTTTCAATTTAATTCTCTTTATTGTTAATAACTTAAATGTTCTATGTTTACTGTGTGTTAATATTTATTCTTTGATAATGGCTTATGTGAGCCCAAAGTTTAGACCCTATAAAAAAATCAACAATTACTGTTATTTTTTGTTGTCTTTCAACGATATCACCATCAAGTATATCAGACGGTACGAACGGATCCTACAAAAAATTAATAGACAAAACTTGTCTATATTATTCAATGAAACCTGCATTAATGAAAAAATGCTGCCAAAATATACACAATATATATATATATATATATATATATATATATATATATATATATATTCATGGAAAAACGATATATAAACTTTTTACATAATTTATATTGATTGTACTTCTTCACTTATTGAATGAAAATGTCAATAAAGACGAGGACAAAAGTTCAAATAATCTAAATAATATAAATAGTTACAATGCCTTATGACAGAAATATAAAGAGATCCTAAAGAAGGCTGGAGCGTACAACGGCCGAAATGTCATAAATATAGCAACAGAGATGACGACAACAGTCCGAACAATGTAAAATATCTACAATACCTTATCCCAGAAATATAGAGAGATCTCAAAGAAGGTCGTGGCATACAACGGTCGAAACGTCGTGAATATTACAATAAAAATAAGGACAACCGTCCGAATAATATAAATAGTGTAAATAGTTATAATACCTCATCTCGGAAATATACAGAAATCTTAAAGGATGCCAAAGTATACAACGGCCAAAACGTAAATATGGCAACAGTGATGAGGACAACAGTCTGAACAATGTAAATAGTGTAAATCGCTACAATATCGCATTTTGGTTTTTACAACGATGAGGTTGTATTCTAAATTTAAAGAAAAGAAAAATAAGTAAATACAATATATAGAAAACAATACATTATTAATCATTTTATTTTAAAAATGCATTCGAAGTAAAAAAAAAAGGGATTGTCAGTGGTCAGAAATGAATGCAATTCTTAATGATAGAATAGGGTTATCATATGCATAATGTAAATGCATTGCTAAAGATTTTACTATAGGAATGCATTGAAAATCAGGAAGAAATGGATTGTCTGTGGTCAGGAATTGATACAAACATTACTGATAGAATAGGGGCTTATCTCTCTGAATTTAGCTATGACAGGCTGCGACAGAAAGATAAATAGATAGATATTGATACACTAAAATATAGTTAAGACAGGCTACGATAGTTTGATTGATGGAATAAAATAGAATAGAATAGATAGAGGGTATGAATTTACTGAGATAGATAGATAGATAGATAGATAGATAGATAGATAGATAGGAAAAGACTGAGATAGATAGATAGACAGACAGATAGATAGATAGATAGATAGATAGATAGATAGATAGATAGATAGATAGGAAAAGACTGAGATAGATAGATAGATAGATAGATAGATAGATAGATAGATAGATATGAAAAGACCTAGATAGATAGATAGATAGATAGATAGATAGATAGATAAGAAAAGACTGAGATAGATAGATAGATAGATAGATAGATAGATAGATAGATATAAAAAGACCTAGATAGATAGATAGATAGATAGATAGATAGATAGATATAAAAAGACCTAGAGAGATAGATATATAGATAGATAGATAGATAGATAGATAGATAGATAGATAGATAGATATGGAAAGACCTAGATAGATAGATAGATAGATAGATAGATAGATAGATATGGAAAGGCATAGATAGATAGATAGATAGATAGATAGATAGATAGATAGATAGATATGAAAAGACTGAGATAGATAGATAGATAGATAGATAGATAGATAGATATAAAAAGACCTAGATAGATAGATAGATAGATAGATAGATAGATAGATAGATAGATAGATAGATAGATAGATAGATAGATAGAGAGATAATGAACTGACTGACATAGATAGATAGATAGATAGATAGATAGATAGATAGATAGATAGATAGATATACAGAGTGAGATAGATAGATAGATAGATAGATAGATAGATAGATATGAAAAGACCTAGATAGATAGATAGATAGATAGATATGAAAAGACCTAGATAGATAGATAGATAGATAGATAGATAGATAGATAGATAGATAGATATGGAAAGACATAGATAGATAGATAGATAGATAGATAGATAGATAGATAGATATGAAAAGACTGAGATAGATAGATAGATAGATAGATAGATAGATAGATAGATATGAAAAGACTGAGATAGATAGATAGATAGATAGATAGATAGATAGATAGATAGATAGATAGATAGATAAGGAAAGACTGATAGATAGATAGATAGATAGATAGATAGATAGATAGATAGATATAAAAAGACCTAGATAGATAGATAGATAGATAGATAGATAGATAGATAGAGAGATAATGAAAACTGACTGACAGATAGATAGATAGATAGATAGATAGATAGATAGATAGATAGATAGATAGATAGAACAGAGTGAGATAGATAGATAGATAGATAGATAGATAGATAGATAGATAGATAGATAGATAGATAGATATGAAAAGATGTAGATAGATAGATAGATAGATAGATAGATAGATAGATAGATAGATAGATAGATATGGAAAGACAGAGATAGATAGATAGATAGATAGATAGATAGATAGATATGAAAAGACTGAGATAGATAGATAGATAGATAGATAGATAGATAGATAGATATGGAAAAGACTGAGATAGATAGATAGATAGATAGATAGATAGATAGATAGATAGATAGATAGATAGATAGAAAGACCTAGATAGATAGATAGATAGATAGATAGATAGATAGATAGATATGAAAAGACTGAGATAGATAGATAGATAGATAGATAGATAGATAGATAGATAGATAGATATAAAAGACCGATAGATAGATAGATAGATAGATAGATAGATAGATATAAAAAGACCGAGAGAGATGGATATATAGATAGATAGATAGATAGATAGATAGATAGATAGATAGATATGAAAAGACCTAGATAGATAGATAGATAGATAGATAGATAGATAGATAGATATGAAAGGCATAGATAGATAGATAGATAGATAGATAGATAGATAGATAGATAGATAGATAGATATGAAAAGACTGAGATAGATAGATAGATAGATAGATAGATAGATATAAAAAGACCTAGATAGATAGATAGATAGATAGATAGATAGATAGATAGATAGATAGATAGATAGATAGATAGATAGAGAGATAATGAACTGACTGACATAGATAGATAGATAGATAGATAGATAGATAGATAGATAGATAGATATGAACAGAGTGAGATAGATAGATAGATAGATAGATAGATAGATAGATATGAAAAGACCTAGATAGATAGATAGATAGATAGATATGAAAAAAGACCTAGATAGATAGATAGATAGATAGATAGATAGATAGATAGATAGATAGATAGATATGGAAAGACAGATAGATAGATAGATAGATAGATAGATAGATAGATAGATAGATAGATATATGAAAAGACTGAGATAGATAGATAGATAGATAGATAGATAGATAGATAGATAGATATGAAAAGACTGAGATAGATAGATAGATAGATAGATAGATAGATAGATAGATAGATAGATAGATATGAAAAGACTGAGATAGATAGATAGATAGATAGATAGATAGATAGATAGATAGATAGATAGATAGATAGATATAAAAAGACCTAGATAGATAGATAGATAGATAGATAGATAGATAGATAGATAGATAGATAGAGAGATAATGAACTGACTGACATAGATAGATAGATAGATAGATAGATAGATAGATAGATAGATAGATAGATAGATAGATATGAACAGAGTGAGGATAGATAGATAGATAGATAGATAGATAGATAGATAGATAGATAGATAGATAGATATGAAAAGACGTAGATAGATAGATAGATAGATAGATAGATAGATAGATAGATATGGAAAGACAGAGATAGATAGATAGATAGATAGATAGATAGATAGATAGATAGATAGATATGAAAAGACTGAGATAGATAGATAGATAGATAGATAGATAGATAGATAGATAGATAGATAGATATGGAAAGACTGAGATAGATAGATAGATAGATAGATAGATAGATAGATAGATAGATAGATAGATAGATGTCAGACGCCGATTGAATATTTATTCTTAACTAGTGATAAAATAATTTCTTTTCATGTTTCGATTAAATACTTTTGTTTCTTGACACCTCGTTATATTATTTCTCTTATTAATGGATGCTAAAGTGATTTCAATATAGCATATTTAAAAATAAGTAAATGTCCCACTTTTAATTCTTTCATTAAAAAGTAATTAATTTCGTTGGATTAATACAGGAATGACCAACAGCCCAGTTATCGTCTGTTAGTGTAGAAATATAATTTTCATTCAATGGTTAACATTAAAACTCTTTGAAGATAGAGAAAATTATGTATTTAACGAATTTCAAAGAAACAGCTCCTTACCATTCCTGCATCGATCCCAGTCAGAGAATTCATATCTCTTGTCCATGTACTTGACGCCAGCGATGGCCATCATCATACGGAGGATTTCGGCACGGCCGCGGCCATTGAAGTAATGGAGAGTGTAGTTAGGCATAGTGATTTTCTGCTTGTCGACTACCAAAGAGAACGAAGCGGTTCGAGTGACTTCAAGTCTTCTCTGACGAGGAGGCAATGATCGCCCCGGTATATATACTGTCAGGTTAATCAAGTCGTTAGCGTCAATGAATAGGCAGACGCTAACCTGTCTAAGGCCGCCTATTCAATATTCCCCACTTGATAGAGCTTAATTTCAGTTGTACTTTACGTACTATAAAAGTACAAATTCTTAGGAATAATTATCGATTGAGTCATTTTTTTATGTCTACTTTGAGAAAATACGTAGCATTAAGTCAAGATTACTTTTCTTTAAAAACAATTCGTTTCCGATGGTTTTGAAAAGAACTGACCTTAAACTAAACAATATCTGAGCTTGTAACGATTATCGATAAACGTTTGATAAATGTAAAAGAAATTATATGGACTACTGAGAATGTTTTTCCGTACTGTAATAGTTTGATAGCTAGTTCCGTAGTTGTTTTCTGACAATGCGAAGCTGGTCTTGAATAACAAAATTGTGGTTCTACAGAAGGGCGCTGAGAATACCACAGACGAGTCAATGATTTTCAATAAACGATTGATAGGTAAGTAAAAAGCTAGGCTAACATGACCGCTTATAGCTTCTCACCATTTCTAGTGAAAGAGGTCATTTTTTTCTGTAAGTAATAATGGTTACATAACTAGGCTAGACTTGAAAAACAAAATAGTGGTTCTACAGAAGGATGCTAAGAATATCATATAGGAGCCAATGATAATCGTTTTAGAGATAAGTAAATAAAATTATATGGCCTACTAAGTTTGTTTTTCCGTTCTGCAGTGGTTTGATAGCTTAATTCCTTGATGTTTTATGACGATGCGAGGCTGGTCTTGATAGAACACAATTTTGGTTCTACAGAAGGCTGCTGAGAATATCATTGACGAATTAATGATAGACGTTTGATATGTATGTAAATAAAATTGTATGGATTACTGTTGGGTAGTCACCTCTTTTTACACACTCTATGGAATCTTCCATGGTATACAAATAATCCTTCCTACACAGAACGAGATGGAGTTGTCAGTTGAGTAGTGGTTGTTGTTTGAATTGGTGTTTGTCAGAGCAGTTGAACCGCCGCTCGTTGGTCAGCACGAATATAGACTTATTACCCAGACTTACTTCTGTGTATATAGTTGACTCCTACTAACAAGTATTCCTGAATCTACTAACCGTGTACAGGTTGTATATCTTTTGTTCAATACACTTACCTTTTTTTCCTCACATATCTTTTTGGTGTTATTATTATATTGTGTGCTTTTCTAAACAAGAATCCACAGCAGATAGATAGATAGATAGATAGATAGATAGATAGATAGATAGATAGATAGATAGATAGATAATTAAAAAAACTTAGATAGTGTTGGGGAGTCACCCCTTTTTACACACTCAGTGGACTCTTCCAAAGTATAGATATAATCCTACATATAGAGACCAGTAGTTGAGTTGTCAGTTGACATTTGCCTCTGCAACTATGACACTGTCAGATCTCTGTCTTCGGGTAGGGGGCGCTCTCTGCTTCCGAGCAGAGAGCAATAACCCAGTCGTGGTTCCGCCGAAGGGTGGAAGCACGACTGGGCTAAAATAGACAGACATTTTTTGGCCGGACCAAATAGCCCGGAAATCCCAGTCATAACTGACCATGTGTCACATGTTGCCCTTACTGGGAGGGACAACTAAATATAGAGTTGTCTGTTGGGTTGTTGTTGTTGTTGTTAGAGTTGGCGTTTGTCAGAGCAGGTGAACCGACGCTCTTTGGTCAGCACGAATATAGACTTATTACCCAGACTTACTTCTTTGTATATATTTGACTCCTACGAACAAGAATTCCTGAATCTACTAACCGTGTACAGGGTTGTATATCTTTTGTTAAATACACTTACCTTTTTTTGCTCTCATATCTTCTTTGTGTTATTGTGTGGTTTTCTAAACAAGAAACCACAACAATGAC
Organism: Ascarosepion bandense; assembly: GCA_037127315.1. Taxonomy (NCBI): domain Eukaryota; kingdom Metazoa; phylum Mollusca; class Cephalopoda; order Sepiida; family Sepiidae; genus Ascarosepion; species Ascarosepion bandense. The sequence goes on along the minus strand of JBBBDQ010001031.1, from coordinate 1,596,114 downwards.
TATGAATGTTTCTCTTTTCTGCAATGGTTTCTTAACTAGTTTCGTAGAAGTTTTCTGACAATGCGAGGCTGGTCTTGAAGTAACAAAATTGTGGTTCTACAGAAGGCTGCTGAGAATATCATGGAAGAGCCAATGATTATCGATAAATGTTTGATAGGTAGGTAAATAAAATTACATGGAGGATATGAATTAAAAGTTTTCAACGACGAGATTTAGAGAAAGTCGAAACAAAATAATATTTATATTTACCATCAGGTACGGTTGAAATAGCTAAGACACATAATAAGAAAAGTTGGTTTGGAAATTTGATACGCAATTGTCATGCTTATGGCAAAAATAAAAGAGGAAATCAGGGCATAACTTTGTGTAATGTGCTTCAGTTAACAAAAGCCAGAACCGGGTTTATGAGAAATAAAAAAAAATATAATTGTATGGTTAGGCTTTGAAGGCTATCACAATGCCTTTAGTAAAGTAAAAGAAGACAAAGAAGGTGCTGGATATTACCTATTTATTAATCACTAGCAGCATAGCCCGGCGTTGCTCGGGTGTAATAAAAGCTTTAAAACTAATCCATGGTCCTGGAGCTCAGACTATTTGGACGTTGGCACGAAAGGCAAAAAAACAATAGTTGTTTCCAGTTAAAGTGAAACTGTAGACTGAAAAAAATGAATGGATGTAAGTCAAATTTTAATTTCCTCGTATCGATATCAAACAAGTTTTTTTCGTCGTAAACTGAATTTTGAAGGCTAAATAAGTCCTCTGCGTAAATGGTATCATGGCTGAGACTAAGAACTACAATTATACCTACTTAGAGCCAAACCCGAAGCAAAAACTAAAATAAACGGGCTGAAAAAAATACAGACATACAGGCAGATAAACAGACACACACACAAACATCTTGCCTTTTATATATATATATATATTATGGATTTTCTGCACTATTGTAAGAACTGCAACCTTGAAACTTCTGAATATCGTTTCTTATGTATTTGTCTATGAGAGAATCAAATTTGATTAAAATCGAACCACTCCTTCTATAACGTGAATTTTTTGATTATCGAATTTCGATATATATTTGGGGTACCTCGACACAAAACCTAGCTAAGAACACTCGCAGACGCTTATAGTACAGCTGTGTAAGTTTTCAAGAAAATCGGTTCAGCCGTTCCGGGGTCTATATTTAACGGACACACACACATAGACATAGACACACACACACAAAGTTCCATTTATAATTAAGTTTAGATTAATATTTCTAGATCATAGTCTCATCTTCAGAATAATAGGAGAGCGTAATTTCATGTTCGATCGTGGTCTGTGCCTTTCATCGAATGGTCATCTCTCGTGGCTACTGCTGCCGTTAATTGTAGTGTGTGTGTGTGTGTGTGTGTGTGTGTGTGTGTGTGTGTGTGTGTGTGTTCCTGTAAGTGTGTTTGTGTGTTTATGGTTTATATATGTGTGCTTTGACCGATAGTAGAATTTGGCGTTTACGCATCATTGTTAAAGTGATAGTGGGCGCCGTTTCACGATCTGATGTTTTATCTGTCTGCTTTGATTTATGGTTTTTATGTGTGCGCGTTTAATAACTGCAAATACAATATCACATCGGAGAAAGAGTATAGTTCCTTGTTTACTGTGTTCTCGTATTTTAGTTGATATTTTAAATGGTGAAAGAAACATCAACCAGCATAGAAATTGAGAATACCGACAAAAAATTTAATTTTAAATTGCTTTATGTTTCTGCTGCGAAAGTTATGCCAGCAGATATAAACTTCGAAGTGGTCCTGGGAAAGAGGTAACATTTTAGAAGATAGTGATTGAGATTTTCTGTATTATAGATTAAGGTGAGCTAATCTAAACTTATTTATAAATGGCACTTTGTCTATAGACTCCGAAACGGCTGAACCAATTTTCTTGAAAATTTACACAGTTGTACTATAAGAGACTGCTAGTGTTCTTAGCTAGGTTTTGTGTCGAGGTCAGTTAAGTGCCGTACGTGATACACGCTTGGGCGATCATGTCTCGAAATAGACATGACTGACTGGGCAGAAGATTATCCCGCAGTAGGTTGCCATAACTTTCTGCGGTAGACTGGTTGCCGACCAAGGCTATAGAACCCAATCTGCCCTGTTATTTACCTCATAACTGGAAGGAAGAGACGGATTAATACCTTTCCCAAGGGTATTTGCCCGTAAGTGAATGCTATGAATTCGGCTGGTATTCGAACTCGGCTCCCCGATTTCTCGTTCCGAGCCGATATCCAATGCCCCACAACGCACATCCTGTGTCGAGGTACCCCCGATAAATATCGAAAATCGATAATCGAAAAAATAGGGTTATAGAAGGAGTGGTCCGATTTTGATCAAATTTGATACACTCATAGACAAAGACATAAGAAACGATATTCAGAAGTTTCAAGGTTGCAGTTCTTACAATTGTGCAGAAAATCGATTATATATATAGACATATATATATATAAGCTTTCATTACACCCTGCTAATCTGTGGATAAATCTTCAGGTAAGTGTTTAAACTGATGGAAAAAGCCAATAACGGAAGGAATCATTATTTACATTGTTCGAACTGTTACCTTTTCTTTTTTGAGATATTCAAGACGTTTCGGCCGTTGTACGCCCCGATCTTCTTCAGGTGACTGAAACTTGGAACCGAAACCTTTATTTCGACAACAAGGTAGATTGTTCTCGTTTTATACAACCCAATCTGTCTTACTATTCAACCCATAGCTAAAAGGAAAAGAAATATATTATATTACATTATTATATGCAGTATAATTAGTGGGGATCATTTTATTACTTCATAACAATAGAAAACCGATCCCCCACTTTATGCCCAGTAGATTTTTTATTATGTTCCTATCTATTATATTCAGTGAGTCAGTTAAGTGCCATATGTGATGCACAATTGGGCGATCATGTCTCAAAATAGACTGGGTAAAAAATTATCCTGCAGTAGGTTGCCATTGCTTTCTGCAGTAGACTGGTTGACATCCAAGACTATAGAATCCAATCTGTCCTATTATATTACCCATAACTGGAGGGAAAAACGGATTAATACCTTTCCCAAGGGTATTTGTGCGTAAGTGAATTCAAAGAATTCAACTGGAATTCGAACTCGTCTCTCCGATTTATTGTTCCGAGTCGATAACCATTGCACCACAGAGTAACGTTACGAAACTTAAAGTTATAAAAATAAACCAAAAAAAGTAATTTAAGCGTATTTATTCAAAGCCCTTTATGTACATTTGCTTAACAGTTTACTTAATTTTTTAGTAGAGTTTAATCTCTTAAGTTTAAAACTTCTCCATCAACATTCCTCAAAGCTATCCAGAACACTGTGACACAAAGTGCGTGACAAATCATGTCCTGTATCAATTTTAATAAATACTTCTGAGATAGACTCTTTAAACCCTGAAACACGGTCATGATCAATGAAACAAAAAGAGTCGGTATACCCCACGACCTTGTTACAGGGTTAATTCCTCCATTGTGTGTAGATTTTTTCTCATAAATCTTGTTCTTTACTTTATCCACACAAAAAGAAATTCATAAGTGCTGGTGTAGAATAAAAAAATATTATATTTAGCCTCGCAAGGTAATTTCCTAAGTAGCGTCCAGTTGGCAGATGGGAGGTCAGGCTGTAACATAATACAAGCACTGTGCCTTGGAATGTTCATGGCTAAATGTTGGATATTTATTTGTCACAGCATTCACACATTAGCCAATCAGAACCCAGTTAGGTCAGGTGAACGTGGTAGTCATTTGAGGCTGTATCTTCTTCCGAACCAACGCAGTGGAAAACTTTAGTTAAGGTCGCTTAATGCCAAAGTATAATGGAGATGTTCTCCATCTTGTTGAAAGAATGGTTTGGCAAACTCAAGTTCTGAGGTGTGATCCAAAACGTAAAACAAATATTTTTTTTTCTATTTAACAATGAATATATTTTTAAAATCCTTTCACCCCAAGCAAGACAGAACTGCCACTGGTGCGCAAGGGTTGTTACACAAGAGGTAAGTGAGGAGAAAGAGGAACATGTTACAGGGGAGTCAGAGAATGAGTAAAAAAAAGTATGAGAATACAGGTGTGAAGAGGACTGCATCAGAGTAGAGCGGAAAGGGAGAAGAACATGATACAAGGGTTGTCAGGGAAAGGATACGAGTCAAAGAGATAACAGATGGTAATAGAATTTGAATTTCAATTCTTGGAGATTGTAGCTGTCAGAGAAGCAAGTATCGGAAAGGAATTCCACTGGCGGGAAGTGCGAGCAAAGAAGCTAATAGAGTAGAAGTTGCGGTTACATTTGATTAGTTTCACTGTAAAAGAGTGGGACCTAGCCGCTAGTCTAGTAGCTCGAGTAAATTCATGCAGCGGGGACACCAGGGACCTAAGCTCGTTACAGCAAAAGCCGTGAAAGTATTTGTAGAAGAGACAGAGGGAAGCCATATTACGTCGGTGAGAAAGTGACTGGAGTTGAACCACCAGGTCGGGATCAATTACATTGCAGAATCTTCGGTGGATTTTGTCAACAAACCTGAGATGAATAGCAGGGGAACCCGACCTGATGCGACAGCAGTATTCAATGCACGGGCGGTTAGTAGGGTTATGTATGTGTAAGATAGATTTAGACGAGAAAATCTTCCTAGCTCTACAAAGATCACCAACCTTCCGAGCAGCAGATTTAGCTATGGATTCAATGTAGTCATTCCACTTGAGTTCGAATGATAGATTTATGCCGAGGAGGCGCAGTGTTTAGCTTCCAGGGCGACTAGACTGATTCATTCTGATGTGGATTAGAATGCATATTTATAACATATGTCTTGAATCATATTTTTTCCTAGGTTTTTCAAAACAAGGAATCTGAAAAAAATGTATAGACCTTTAAAACTGATCACTTATTTAAACGTTAAAACACAAAGGCCAGATAGACTTACACTTAGTAGGTATGCACTCCGCATTTTCTGAAAACATTTTATTCAATTTTTCTTTACTTAAATCATATCTAAACTTATTTATAAATGGAACGTTTTCTCTCTGTACGTGTGTGTGTGTCCGTTACCTATAGACTGCGAAACGGTTGAACCGATTTTCTTGAAAATTTACACAGTTGTACTATGAGCGTCTGCGAGTGTTCTTAGCTAGGTTTCGTGTCGAGGTACCCACAATAAATATCGAAAATCGATAATCGAAAAAACCGGGTTATAGTAGGAGTGGTCCGATTTTAATCAAATTTGATACACTCATATACAAAGACATAAGAAACGATATTCAGAAGTTTCAACGTTGCAGTTCTTACAATATATATATATATATATATATATATATATATATATATATATATATATATATATATAAGGCAAGATGTTTGTGTGTGTGTCTGTTTATCTCTCTCTATGTTCTTTATACAAATCCACAATTTTTATCCGATTCTCACCAAACTTCACACAAATATTCTTTAGGCTAGGTCTGAGCTCCAGGAACCAGGGATTAGTTTTAAAGCTTTCATTACACCCAAGCAACGCCGGGCGATACTGCAAGTATATATATATATATATATATATATATATATATATATATATATATATATATATATATATTGGGTGCGATTGGTAAATTGTCGCAATTATTTTATTATTTCAAATATGCTGAGTCTGAGCTCCGGGACCATGGATTAGTTTTAAAGCTTGCATTACACCCGAACAACGCCGGGCTATACTGCTACTCTGTTTAAAACTCTTTATGTAAACTTCGTACAAAGTAATTAAAACAAAACGAATATCTTTCTAAAATCTTTCACACTTTCCCTGATAACGTATACATCGTCTCTTGCAGTTGTTTTTTTCTTCCGACTGCATGCTTCTTTACGTCTTAAACTGAAGGATCCAGTCTGTTTCTTGGCCTTGATGACATGACTGACAGTTGAAAGGTTGACACCAACAATATCCGCGATCTTTCTTTAAGGCTTGCCAGTGTATTCGTGCAGCGTTACAATTTGTGTACGCTTCCCTGAAGTAAAGTTTATCGCAGACAATGGCTGTAGGAAAAGTAATTGACAGTCGAGACAATAGTGATAAAAATCTGAAGCAATAACTGATGAGGCAATACTTTTCAACACCAAACAAATTTCGTCATACAACCTGAAAACAGATTTATACTACTGCACACCACTCTAAATGACCAAATTTGAAGAAAAAATAGAAATCGATTACACCCTGTCACTCCAGTGGGTCTAAAACTGACCGTATGGTGAAAGAAAGAAAACTAAAGCAGTTGTTTCAATGGTCCCGGGTATGACGGTAAACAGCATCCGGCAGCACGATTGGGAGGTTGTGAGAAGCATGGAACCACCTCTTAATTGCTGTTGTTCCCATGTCCACCCTGACCAGGAGTGGTAGGAGATGTTAGGGTCCCAGCTATGGGCAAATAGTTAACCCCCAAACTGGGGTCAAAACACTATGAAAGTATAAAAATACATTTTTTTATAGAAATATATACATAAAAATAGACTTTTATAGAAATTTTTGAAAGAAAAATATTACCAACAATATATTTTTGAAGAAAAAAATTTTGCCATAATATGTCATTATTACTTGTAAGATATTTTTTAACAAAAAACTAGAAGATATCTTCAGTTTTCTAAAATAAAATAAAATTTTTAATCAAAATCTGACTAAATCAACTTTCTCACTATAACCAAACATAAAAAAAAAACATTTTAGACCCCACCTTTTTGGCATTGAATAAGCTACAGTGGTTGATATGCCATCAAACAAAACTCAAATTTAGTTAATTCAATTATTTAGCACAAATGTGTGTGTGTTTTATTTATTCCTAATATATATGAAAATATTTAAATTTGATGATAAGAAATATATTTTTGTAAGAAAAATTTTTTTAGTCCCTTCTTTTTGGAAAATGTTTGATAACTAATTAAAAGAGTGATTACTAGCAGTATAGCCCGGCGTTGCTCGGGTGTAATGAAAGCTTTAAAACTATTCCATGGTCTTGGAGCTCAGAGACTTTGGCCGTTGGCACGTAAGACTAAAAAGCAATAGTTGTTTCCAGTTAAAGCGAAACCGTAGACTGAAAGAAAAATGAATGGATGTAAGTCAAATTTTGATTTCCTGGTATCGATATCAAATAAGTTTTTTCGGCGTAAACTGAATTTTGAAGGCTAAATAAGTCCTCTGAGTAAATGGTGTCATGGATAAGACAAAGAACTACAATTATACCTACTTAGAGCCAAACCCGAAGCAAAAATTAAAATAAAAGGGCTGAAAAAAATACAGACATACAGGCAGATAAACAAACACACACACAAACATCTTGCCTTTTATATATATATATATATTATCGATTTTCTGCACTATTGTAAGAACTGCAACCTTGAAACCTCTGAATATCGTTTCTTATGTCTTTGTATATGAGTGTATCAAATTTGATTAAAATCGGACCACTCCTTCTATAACACGATTTATTCGATTATCAATTTTCGATATTTATCGGGGGTACCTCAACACAGAACCTATCTAAGAACACTCGCAGACGCTTATAGTACAACTGTGTAAATTTTCAAGAAAATCAGTTCAGCCGTTTCGGAGTCTATAGGTAACGGACACACACAAACACACACAGACAAAGTTCCATTTATAAATAAGTTTAGATAGATTTAGATACGCTGAGATAACTTAAAAATTAATAATTATTTAACTAAAATAAATGACCTACACAACACTTAATTAGTTTTTAGCTACAATATTATATACCATAATAATTTAATCATAATTATAACATAAACAATCTAGACCCTTTACTCATGAACTATTTAAAAAAAGCCCAACATGGTGTAAAAAAATAATTTATCTATTTAAGTATTATGTGGTCCCACGATATACCTTACTCAGAGAAAATTATTTTCTTTAAAATTTAATTAATTAAAATGTTTCATTTATAACTTATACTCCAACATAATTAAAAAAATGAAAATTATTTTACTAAAATAAATGATCCAAACAATACTTTATTGTTGTTATTAATACAATATAACTAAGAATACCATAATTATTTAATCCTAAGTCTGACCTAAACATTCCTGTCCCTTTACTCATAGAAAGTAGCAAAAACAATCTATTTTTAAAAAAAAAAACAAAAAAAAACATAATATCTAACTTCCATTTTTTTTTCCTAATCATTTCACCCCGAGCAAGGCGGAAACGCCACTGATGTGCAGGGGGCTACATAAATGTAAAAAGATTAATTAGAAAAGAGTGAGGAGTACAAACTAGTTAGAAAGGAACAATAGAAAGCTGAGAAAGCAGGTGCGATGACAGATACATAGGTGGAGAAAAAGGGAAGGTTATACGGGGGTGGGGAGAGAGCTAGAGTCCAGTGGTTAGTAGATGAGTATTGACTTTGCATTTAAATTTCTGGAGGTTGTAGCCGTCCGGAAAGCAAGAATACGGGAGCGAGTTCCACAGGCGGGAAGTGCGAGAGAAGAAGCTGCAGGAGTAGAATTGTCGTCTGCATTTGGCTAACCTGACTGTGAATGGGTGGGACCCAATTGCCAGTCTGGTTGCACGAGTAAACACCTGTTGAGGAGGCATCAGTGACTTAAGTTCGTCCGAGCAAAAGCCATGAAAGTATTTATAGAACAGACAAAGGGAAGCCACATTTCGACGGTGGGGAAGTGGAGCCTGTCAAGAACGCCTCCCTTTGTCTCTTCTACAAATACTTTCATGGCTTCTGCTCGGACAAGCTTAAGTCACTGATGCCTCCTCAACAGGTGTTTACTCGTGCAACCAGACTGGCAACTCGGTCCCACCCATTCACAGTCAAGTTAGCCAAATGCAGACGACAATTCTACTCCTGCAGCTTCCTCTATCGCACTTCCCGCCTGTGGAACTCGCTCCCGTATTCTTGCTTTCCTGACGGCTACAACCTCCAGAAATTTAAATGCAAAGTCAATACTCATCTATTAACCACTGGCCTCTAGCTCTCTCCCCTCCCCTGTATAACCTTTCCTTTCTCTCCACCTATGTATCTGTCATCGCACCTGCTTTCTCAGCTTTCTATTGTTCCTTTCTAACTAGTTCGTACTCCTCACTCTTTTCTAATTAATCTTTTTACATTTATGTAACCCCCTGCACATCAGTGGCGTTTCCGCCTTGCTCGGGGTGAAATGATTAAAAAAAAAATATTACTCTAAATCTAGTAGATTCGTTTCAATTTTTCGCAATGATTCTTTTTCCCTGGATTTGCAAAAAAAAAAAAACAACAAAAAAACAAAAATAACCCAATAAAGTTTACAAAATCAAGTGCCCTTTAGAAGACTGTATCTCAAACGGATTAAATAATATTTATGTTAGTCACACTACAAACTCGCTTTCAGACGCTTGACACTACACGTGAACGATAATTCTAACATTTTTAGGCATTTAAAACAACATGCCTGGCCACATACATAATTCCGGAAAGCCCTTGTTGAAAACACAACTATACTTAAACATGAAAACAATAAACAAAAACTAAAACTTCTTGAAGCTATATACATAAAACAGTTGAAAACTAACCTGAATAATATAAACTATGAAATCTCCACAAATATTCTTAAATGCCTATAATTAATACCAGAATCTATTGGTTTATTCCAATGGCTTTCCATACTTAATATTTCTTGTTTTCACTCTCGCTTGGTCAATGTGTGACGTCACCAGCAGTGATGCGGCATTCGCTTCCAGTGTCTTAAATGCACGAGTTTGTTGTTGCTTGGAAATCTTCCATGTAAACAAAAACAGTTTGTCATTATGATTTGTCCGTGTTAATAATAGATAATGTAATTTGACATCTTTGAAAATGGCTTATGTAAGTCGAAAGCTTAGATTGGATTATTAAAAAATTATGTATCAATATTGTAGTTTTCTTTCTTCATTTAATGATAATGCTATTAAGCTCATCAAAGTTTATGAGAAAAAAAATTACATAAAATAAATAGACAAAACGTGTCTATATTATTAATGAAACATGCATTAATGAAAAAATGCTGTCTAAATGCACACACACAGACACTATATATATATATATATATATATATATATATATATATATATAATGATAATAATAACTACTTAGACTCTGTAAGAATGCACTCCGTAAATTTATGCCAATATAAACTTTCGAAAAAACTATTAACAAACAGAACCTAAATCCGTTACAATCCGGCGTACTAAGTCGTCGGATAAATGGGGAGAAAAAAAAAAGAAACCAGCGGAACAAGAACAAACATTCAAGATTCCGCAGTAAAGAAAAAAAAACCCAAATGGAACCAAACACAAGAAAAAGTGCTCGATACGAAAGTACAATAGTAGAGCAAAAACACACGAAAAATCTAAAGTGAGCCAAAACCTACCGCGGTTTCACACTACGGATCGTCAGGGAAAAAGGCCTTTCCTTGAATATCCGTAGTGTGAAACCGCGGTAGGTTTTGGCTCACTTTAGATTTTTTCGTGTATGTATATATATATATATATATATATATATATCCAAGTGAATAAGGAACGAAGAAAATATTAAAAATATTCAAAACATTAATTTATTAATTTTAAACAATGCTCAATATAAAAATAGAATTATGAATATATAATAATATATATATATATATATATATATATATATATATATATATATATATATATAATTTATTATAAATTATAGTTTAGAACATGTATTTGTGAGTTGTGGAGCAGTGGATATTAACGCGGAACGAGAAATCGGAGAGCCGAGTTCGAATTTCAGTTGAATTACTTGCATTCACTTACGCGCAAATACCTTTGGAAAGGTATTAATCCGTCTTTTCCCTCTAGCTGTGGATTTCTTTCTAGACATGATCGATCAAGAGTGTATCACGTATGGCCCTTAACTGACTGATATATATATATATATATATATATATATATATATATATATATTACAAATTATATTTTAGAACATGTACAAATTCTTTATATATCCACTACAAATCGTACATTTGTTTCGACATTGAAATTACAATGTCTCATCAGGTGGTGTGGACAGGATTGGAAAGCCTCCTTTCTTAAATTTGGCAAGTTGTGTGTGGGATGTTGGTGGGGGTTAGTGATAAGGGAATAAGTCTTGTAAATTGTCCGTTTGAATTTTGAAGAAAGTGGTGTGGGTAGTGAATATAGTTTATTAATGAGTGTCTTGGAAATTTGTAGACAGATTTAACATTAGCAGATAGGATGTAATTTTTAAGATCTTGCGACTAGACTTTATCCTTTGGATTTCTTGGAGGAGCAGAGCAGGGAGGTGTATGGGGTGGGTAGGGATGGGATTGGACTTACTGCTTATTTCTACAACTATAGAATATTTGTGTATTTAAGCACAGTTTTTATAATTAATCTAATTTTGTATATTTAACCTTAATTTTGGATTTAGAAAATCGATTTTGTCTATTAAATTTTAAATTTTAAAATTAGATCACAGTTCGTGGTGTGCAATAGGTAAGATTTAATGTAAGAGGTAAAATTTAATGTTAGTATTTAAGGTAATAGGTAAGTAGGCAATGGTTGCGTAAAAGGTAGAATTTAATGTAGGAGGTAAGATTTAATGTTGTATTTAAGGTAAATAGGTAATAGGTATGTTTGTATTTAAGGTAATAGGTAAAATTTAATGTGTGTATTTAAGCACAGTTTTTATAATTAATCTAATTTTGTATATTTAACCCAAATTTTGATTTAGGAAATCGATTTTTAATTTTTTAAATTTTAAATTAGATCACGGTTTGTGGTGTGTATAAAAAGGTTTTTAGTACTATGGGTAAATTTTTGATTTGTTCCCCAAAGGCCTTTTCCCCTTCATATCTTTCCAAAACATCCTTATTTCCGTGCAAATGTATATGCTGAACTCAGTTCAATAATTGTTTATTGAAGCAACCTACCTTTATTGATGTTAAAGACCAGAAAAAATTGAACTTCTTCTAGCTGCTTATCTCATCCCTAACCGCCATTGAAATCTCTCATTTACCGCTGAAGGATTTCATCCGGAATAAGCTAATTTTTGCCTATTTACTTCCTTTTGTGCAATTACTACGCTATTTGTTTTGTTCCGGAACTCAGTTTCCGCTGAAAGTTGCGTGGGCTGTAGAATTCTTTTTTAAAATAGTTAACTTTGAAATAGATATTTCTTTAAGAAAGTTAACTTTCAAATTTATGAAAATAAGCGTAGTTTAATTAACCTTCAAATGCATTGTGTATATTTGCGTGTTTTTTTTTCCTTTTTTCAGAAGAAAGTTAAATTTCAAATCTATAAAAATAAGTGATAACTGTAGTTTTACCTTCAAATATATGAAAATGTATTTGCGTGTCTTTTTTTTCCCTTTTTCATGAAAATAAGTGATAATTGCAGTTTTGCTTAATTTTTTACGACGAAAGCTAACTTTCAATTATATAAAATATAGAATTTTTTTTAAGAAAGTAAACTTTCAAATATATAAAATATAGAATTTTTTTTAAAGAAAGTAAACTTTCAAATATATGAAAGTAAGTGGCGAGTGTAGTGTTATATATTTAACTGTCTGGTACAAGGCCACAAACAAACACGGCTATATATAAAAAAATATAAAGTGATATTTTTATTAATGACGATGACTGTGCGGAATAGAGAACGGGAGGGTGAGGGCGCATATAGAATGGCTGACGGGAGTGTAGTCTGCCTGTGTTGTCTCTCTCTGCTTCCACCGGCCGTTCTCTGCTACTGTCTGGCTCTCTGTCTGTCTGGTCTGCTCTCTCGTCTGCCTCTGTCTCTCTCTCTGTCTGAAATCCGTGCGCCGAGGTCTTTTATAATCTCCAAACCGGGACTTCCGGATTTTGCCTCGCCCACGCACGTCCACGTAATTCTCAGAGACACCTGTTCTGTCTGCCTCTTGTAGCCATTTCCGCTACTGCCGGAAATAAGGTCAAACAAACATCAGTTCCTTTCAACGACCGGAAAACAACCCCGCTTGCAACAGCCTTCTTCTCGGGTGGGGCCAGATTGTTATATTACAGTAGTTTAATTAACCTTCAAATATATAAGTAACACAAAAAAAGGAAAAAAAAAAAAAATACACGCAATAACCCTAACCCTAATCCAACCCCTAACCCTAACCCTAATCCAACCCCTAACCCTAAACCTAACCCAATTATCACTTATTTTCATATATTTGAGAGTTAACTTCCTTCTAAAATTAAGTACACACAACTTTCTTAAATTCATTACCAAGAAAGAAAACCACTCAATAATCCTAACCCTAAATTTCTATTTGAAAGTTAAAAAAAAACACAATAACCCTAACCTTATATTTGTATTTGAAAGTTAACTTTCTTAAAAAAATATTGTACAGCCCAAGGTGTATGTGCGTCCAACTCTGATGTATAGTTCTTGTGCATCGCTCATTTACATAAAGAAAAATTGAGTAAATACATAAAAGTCAGTATTTTCAGGCATATCCTCTTGGCGTCAGTTTAAACTGATACCTTTCTTTTTTCATATCCGAAGTTTAAAAAATGGTCGCAGTATGAGGGAAAAAGTGAGTTTGAGGTATGGTAAAAAGAAGTATCAGGACTGTTGTTATGGCGACTGTGGTAAAGGACTTATTTCATTTTCTAGATTTGCCATATAATAATTAGAAAAGAGGGGACCTAAAGGAGATCCCATCGCAATACCATCTATTTGTGTATAAATATTGCCTAAGGGATCGTGAAAGGGTACTGGTGTGGTGCATGCTAATAATAGTTTTTAAACTATTATTCCACTCTTCTTCACTAATCCACACATTCCAACCTGCCGACAACCATCCCTCTGATGATGAAAAAACTTCTGATAATAATTTAGAATAAATCCTGTAAGCTGTAGGGAGTTCGGTTAAGTATGACTCAAGGCCGAACAAAATAAACGTCAACCAGATCCCTACACTTCAGATTAAACTGGAATCAAAAATTGATTAATGTTAGGGCGTCGCTCCTATTTGACTACAAATGGACTGTTCCCATTGCTATATATAGCAATGGTGGATTCTCTACAACGGAGTCGTCCAGAGTCACTAGACTGACGACTCTACGACACTGTCAGCCCTCTGCCTTCGCGTAGAGGGCGCTCTCTGCTTCCGAGCAGAGAGCAATAACCCAGTCGTGGTTCCGCCGAAGGGTAGAACCACGACTGGGGAAAAATAGACAGATATTCCCTGAAGATCCGTTTAGGTGAAACCTTGGTAGGTTTGTTGACTCACTAGGTTACTTTACTTATTCTGCTCTGCTTACGTATTGAGCACTTTTTGTTATTGATTACTCATCTCGGGTTTTCTCTTTGGACTACGTACTGGCTCGGTGCAAATCGCTTTGGCTGATGTTCATGTGTTTAGCTCTTTCTTTTCTTACAATCATTTTTTCCTTCCGCGTATATACGCGGAGGGTTTTTCGAAACGTATATAGTTATAAGTTTGCATATATATATATATATATATATATATATATATATATATATAAATGATTTTCATCAATACACCCATTAATAGAAATGACCCTGGACATAATGTAAGACGTCAGAATGGGAAAACTTCGAAGGTTGGTTGGTTGTTTTGTTTTTATGGCATATCAACCTTGCTGGGTCATTTATTGCCAACTAAATTTTATTTATTTATTGCTGGTAATACCTTTTTTCTTTCAACAATTTATTGTTGTTTTTTATATAAGTTATGTGTAAACTACAAGACCTCTTACAGAAGGTAGCGGTAGAAAGCGACAAAAAAGGACTACAAATAAACTTTAAGAGAACTGAGTGCATGGTCATCAGCAAAAAGTATAACCCAAAATACCAAATACAGGTGGGGGATACCAGAATCAAGCAAGTACAAAAATTTAAATACCTAGGAAGTGTCCTAACTGAAGATGGAATGTGTGACACGGAGATCCGAAGTCGAATTGGCATGGCAAAGGACGCGTTCCAGAAGCTGAGCAAAATACTAACACACAGGAAAATCGCACTGGAAACAAAGAAAAGAGGGCTGGACTGCTACGTGATGTCAGTTCTTCAATACGGCAGCGAATGCTGGACAATATCATCGGAAATGAGGACAAAATTGGAAGCAGCGGAAACGTGGTTCTACAGAAGGATGCTGCGGATATCATGGACTGATGCAAGCAACGATGAGGTGTTGGAAAGAATGGCAACAAAGAGGAAATTGATACTGAGCATCAGGAAGAGACAACTGAAGTTCCTGGGACACGCAATGAAAAAAAAATCTGGTGTAGGCGTCAAAGCTAACCTCGCAGCCGAGATTGAAAAAGACCTCCAATCCATATTGGACTGGGGTAAGAAATGGCTAGTAAATTTTAATGCTTCTAAGACGAAGCTACTCCCAATTAACCATCATCGACAATCTCACCTATCTCCCATTAGCATGGACCAGGCTTGCCTCCCAGAGAGTAAAACACTACGCCTCCTTGGTCTCACACTTTCAGCGGACCTCAAATGGAATGACTATATCGAATCCATTGCTAAATCCGCTGCTATGAAAGTCGATTCTCTGTGTAGGGCCCGGAAGTTGTTTTCCGTCTAAATCTATCCTGCACATTTACAAATCTACCATCCACCCGTGCATTGAATACTGCTGCCATATCTGATCGGGTGCCCCTGCTGTTCTCCTCGGGCTTCTCGATAAGGTTCAGAGGAGTGTCTGTAATGTGATAGATACCGACTTGGCAGACCGCCTGCAGTCTCTCTCCCACCGGCGCGACGTGGTTTCCCTGTGTCTCTTCTATAAATACTTTCACGGCTTCTGCTCCGATGAACTTAGATCACTAGTGCCCCCTAAATACGAATTTGCACGAGATACTAGATTAGCAACTCGATCCCACCCGTTTACAGCGAAACCGATAAAATGCAGCCGTAACTTCTACTCCAACAGTTTCTTTCCTCGCACTTCCCGACTGTGGAATTCTCTTCCAAACGATTGCTTCCCCGACGGCTACAATCTCCAGGAGTTTAAATGTAAGGTCAATAGACACCTCCTAACACACTAACCTGCTCCCATTCTATCAAGCACTCTTCCCATCTGCATAACCCTCATCCTCGCTATCCTTACTCATCTGTCACCTTCCTCCTGATATTCCCTATGTCTAACCACTCCTTCTCTTTACCTTCCCCTATGTAGCCCCATACGGAATAGTGGTAGTGGAATGCCTTGCTTGGGGTGAGATGATTAAAAAAAAAAGGGAAGGAGAGCCTGGAGAACCTGATACTGACTGGCCAGATAGAAGGAAAGAGAGACAGAGGAAGGCAGCGGATAACATATTTGCAGGGCCTGATCAGGTGGATGACGGAACGGGGGTTGACAGGAGTAACGGGAACAAACATACTAGGAGCCAAAAGGGATAGGGAGATGTGGAGACCCATGATCGCCTACGTTCTGAAAGGACAGGGCACATAGAAGAAGAAGAAGAATACTTTTTCTTTTCGAATATTAAGATTTGTTTTTAAGGGCAGAGTCCCCAAGTCCTACTCTGTTATTTAACCCATAACTTGAGTGAATGCAGAGTATTCAACTGGAATTCGAACTCGGCTCACCGATTTCTCTTTCCGAGTCGATATCCACTGCACTACAACGCGCATCCGTCAATATACGCTTACAGCACCTGGTATTCCCAAGCGGTCACCCATCTAAGTACTGACCAGGTTCAACGTTGCTTAACTTCGGTGATCGAGCGAGAACCGATGTATTCAACGTGATATGGCCGTAAGCCAAACTTCGAAGGAGAATAAATGCAGAATTTATATATTTTGTAGTTTTTTTTTTTTTTAACTTCGGTCCCGTTATTTTTTCATCAGACTTCGTACAGGGGGCGATAAATTGTTGTCATTTTATATTCTTAATTTTGCGTATGCTGGTTATGTGCACAGTATAGTAGGGTCAGTTGGGCACCCACTTTGAGATAAAGAGCACCATAACGCAATTCACTTTGCCAGAAATTTAGAAACGGCATGCTGTATTTCTTGGCACTCACGACGGAATCTCCAATAGAAACATTCAGTAATGTTTGGGTATCAATCAAAAAGACAGTGCATATAAGTCGGAAAATGTTTATTGGCGATTAAAGAAAGGTATAGCAACACGAAAAACTCACTCATATTTCCGAATTTGTAGGTGAAGGCCTCAGACTCAGTACTACATCATGTGCCTTGAGGAGGTAGTTCTGCTACGGGTCAAGAGGGTTGCTGCTGCAAGATACTATGGCTGGCAACTGGACTCTTTACTATGCCAGACAAGAAGGAAAACACAGTCATGGGTGTCAGACAATTTCTGCAACCACATCAGACCTTACAGATGGTCACCTAACACCCCAGACTGCAACCACCATGCGTGGGGCGTAGCTGACCAAGAGACCAACAAAACTTCTTGTAACACTAACTGAAGACAAACGTAATGGCAGCATTGACCAGCTTAAACAAGAAAACCCGTCCAAAAGCGTTTTAGACGATTCCGAAGCCGTCTGAATGCCGTAGATTGGAGATTCTATTGAATAAATTTACTTGTAAGTATTTCAAGATATTTTCGAGTAATTTTGTTAAATATATCTGTTAAAAAGAGATGTCAGTATTATTTTCATTTTGGCCTAATTTAAACGACAATTCATCTATTGCACTCTGTATATCTGTTAAAATGAGATGTCAGTGTTATTTTATTTTGGTCTCATTTAGACGTCAATTCATTCATCGCACCCTGTATATCTGTTAAAATGAGATGCCAGTGTTATTTTAATTTTGGCCTCATTTAGACGACAATTCATCCATCGCACCCTGTATATCTGTTAAAATGAGATGTCAGTGTTATTTTCATTTCGGCCTCATTTAGACGACAATTCATTCATCGCACCCTGTATATCTGTTAAAATGGGATGTCAGTATTATTTTCATTTTGGCCTCATTTAGACGACAATTCATTCATCGCACCCTGTATATCTGTTAAAATGAGATGCCAGTGTTATTTTAATTTTGGCCTCATTTAGACGACAATTCATCCATCGCACCCTGTATATCTGTTAAAATGAGATGTCAGTGTTATTTTCATTTCGGCCTCATTTAGACGACAATTCATTCATCGCACCCTGTATATCTGTTAAAATGGGATGTCAGTATTATTTTCATTTTGGCCTCATTTAGACGACAATTCATTCATCGCACCCTGTATATCTGTTAAAATGAGATGCCAGTGTTATTTTCAGTTTGTTCTCATTTAAACGGCAATTCTTCCATCGCACCGTGTCTGTTAAATTGAGATGTCAGTGTTATTTTCATTTTGGCCTCATTTAGACGACAGTTTATCCATCTCATCGTGTATATATGAGAAAAAGTGAGATCGTTTAACGCATTTACTACTGACACCAGGTAAAATAAAGATTTTTCTTCATATATCAAAAATATATTTATAAAGTAAAATTTCAGAGAGAAAAAATCTGAGAGAATATGTACGATGATTTTCTATTGAACAGGTGAAGAGGTTCATCCCTTGTTTCCTGTTTAGGATGCGGTTTCCGGTTTTCTCTTTTCCAATCTTTTCACTCTTTTCTTTTCTTATTTTTTTCAATTGGAGTAGATAGACTAAACTATCGCCCGGTTCACACTCCACCCACGTCTATTGAACAAGTGAAGAGGCTCATCCCTTGTTTCCTGTTTAGGATGCGGTTTCCAGCTTTCTCTTTTCCAATCTTTTCACTCTTTTCTTTATTTTTTACAATTGGAGTAGATAGACTAAGCTATCGCCCGGTTCACACTCCACACACGTCTATTGAACAGTTGAAGAGGCTCATCCCTTGTTTCCTGTTTAGGATGTGGTTTCCGGCTTTCTCTTTTCCAATCTTTTCACTCTTTTCTTTATTTTTTACAATTGGAGTAGAAAGACTAAGCTATCGCCCGGTTCACACTCCACACACGTCTATTGAACAGGTGAAGAGGCTCATCCCTTGTTTCCTGTTTAGGATGCGGTTTCCAGCTTTCTCTTTTCCAATCTTTTCACTCTTTTCTTTATTTTTTACAATTGGAGTAGATAGACTAAGCTATCGCCCGGTTCACACTCCACACACGTCTATTGAACAAGTGAAGAGGCTCATCACTTGTTCCCTGTTTAGGATGTGGTTTCCGGCTTTCTCTTTTCCTATCTTTTCACTCTTACGTAGCCCCCTGCACATCAGTGGCATTACCGCCTTGCTCGGGGTGATATGATTAAAAAAAATCATCAGAAAGCGAGTAAATACGAACTTTAAACAATTGTTGCCTATTCTTTGGCTGCGGGTTATAATTTTGCCAAGAAGTGTGTTTGCATTGAACACCACGCGACCGGCAAGATTTTAAAAAGTGTTGTTTTGAAATGTCAGAGAGTTCGAAAAAACCAAATTGCGATCTGGGTTTTGTTTTGACGAACATTTGAGGTCAAGATAATAAAAACCTTGAAATATAACAAAATGCTGCGGAAGGGCCAATTGTCTAACGAGGCTCACCTATTTAATAGATCAGAGAGACAGCAGTCAGGGGAGAGAAGAGAACGTAGCCGTCTCACTGTCCCTCGCGTAAGCGCGTGTCTACTTCTGATCAACCCCAAATTTGTTTTACACTTCCCAGGTTGTTGTTGCTATAGATTTAAATTATTTTTTTAATACAGTGAAACCTGTCGTATGCGACCACCCCTACTGGTGGTTGTTCACTAGAGGCTCATAGTCATGACCTATTTATGCCAGGAACGTATATTCCACTAATCAGAATGTACATGGAGCCGAGTTCGAATTCCAGTTGTAATCCATTGTATTCACTTACGCGCAAATACCCTTGGGAAAGTGTTATGTCGCCAAGTGTAAATGAATAACTCAACAACAGAATCAGAATATAAGCTGTATTCCGCGGAAAGACGGTTAGTATGTACAGAAGTGATTAGTAATATTTACAATAGAAAGATACAAGAGTCCAATCCGTCGTAAGACGTGTGTATACGTGATTACTTCCGGTACGCCACCGGAAGTGTGACTAACTCTTCACTGACTCGCACTGACGCTTCAGTAACTCATTAGAGACTCTCAAGTGACTCTCTAAGACATTATTTAGCTGTCCCTCCCAGTAAGGGCAACATATGACACATGGTCAGTTTATATCTGGGATTTCCGGGCTATATGGCCCGGCCAAAAAATGTCAGATTTGTCTGCCGCTGTTATCTATCTTCACTCCACATAAGTAAAAATATCCAAATGCTGGACAATTTTTGTGTTTATTTTCTGTATTTACTAGCCTTCCCACGCAAGGCCAGATGTGGCACATGGTCATTTTATAGTGGGTATTCCCGGCCATATAGCTGGGCCAAAAAATCCCCAGTCGTGCTTCTACCCTTCGGCGGAACCACAACTGGGTTAATGCTCTCTGCTCGGAAGCAGAGAGCGCCCTCTACCCGAAGGCAGAGTGCTGACAGTGTCGTAGAGTCGTCAGTCTAGTGACTCTCTACGACTGTATTTACTAGCCTTCCCACGTAGGCTGGATGTGGCACATGGTCATTTTATAGTGGGTATTCCCGGCCATATAGCCGGGCCAAAAAATATCTGTCTATTTTTCCCCAGTCGTGGTACTACCCTTTGGCGGAACCACGACTGGGTTATTGCTCTCTGCTCGGAAGCAGAGAGCGCCCTCTACCCGAAGGCAGAGTGCTGACAGTGTCGTAGAGTCGTCAGTCTAGTGACCGTCTACGACTCCGTTGTAGAGAATCCACCATTGCTATATATAGCAATGGGAACAGTCCATTTGTAGTCAAATAGGAGCGGCGCCCTAACATTAATCAATTTTTGATTCCAGTTTAATCTGAAGTGTAGGGATCTGGTTGACGTTTCTTTTGTTCGGCCTTGAGTCATACTTAACCGAACTCCCTACAGCTTACAGGATTTATGCTAGATTATTATCAGAAGGTTTTTCATCATCAGAAGGTTGGTTGTCGGCAGGTTGGAATGTGTGGATTAGTGTTGAAAAGTGGAATAATAAAATATACATTTTTTGTATGTTAAAATAGTAATTCATTAAGAGGGAAGAGTAACAAGAATTCGTAGAAATAAATGTTCATTGAGAAAGTTAAGTGTATCAAGAGTTTTTACAAAGTGTTCTAGTAGTAATTGTTGAGATAGATAAGGAGAGAGAGAGAGAAAGAGAGAGAGAGAGAGAGAGAGAGAGCGGGCAATGTCTGGGTCGCTTGAAGTTTGAAGTTATATTTTTGATGTGCGTATTTCGCTGCTCCCATCTCTGACTGTCCGTACGAGGCCGTCGCTATATTACCAGGCTTATTCTATGATTAAAGTTGACTTGCTGACGTCACACTTAGTAGTGTTGTTTTACTACCCGGCGTCCGTTAGCGTTAACTTATTTTCGGAACCAAATTGCAAAGGGAATTATAAAAATGGACCGCAAGTTCATTGTTTCTCGTTTCCAAAAAATAAACATTTATTTGATAAATGGAAACATGCCATTAAAAGGGAGAATTTTACCCCAAGTCCATTTAGCAAAGTGAGTAGTTCAAATTTTATCACTATTTATTTCAACAGTCGCTAAAATCAAAATTTGCTAAAAAATTATTTTTTTTTCCGTAGCACAAGAAAGAAAGCACTTTGTTTATAATATATCTTTTAAATTAATATAATAAAATAAGATATTATTTTTATTTCTTTGAATAAAATTGAAATAGAAATTATCTTGAAAAATATCTGAATTAAAAGGAGAGAGAGAGAGAGAGAGAGAGAGAGAGGGGGGAGGGAGAGGGGGAGGGGGGCAATGTCCGGGTCGCTTGAACTTTGAAGTTACATTTTTGATGTGCGTATCTCGCTGCTCCCATCATCTCTGACTGTCCGTCACTGGTTAGAGACCATCTTTGAATATTAAATAGTCACGTGCGGAATTTTGCGTTTTGCTGACCAATCAGGATCCAGAGTTCCGTTACAAATCCTCGTCGAACCGGTGACTAGGGAGACGCAGTAAATAACAATGTTTATCAATACAGGGAAAAAGAACCATGGAAACATGTTTTAAACGTAATCAGAAAGAAAGAAAAAATAACACGTTTTTATCATAAATCGTTTTATTCATTGAAATTAAGATAAATTGTAATTAGTTTTGTATCAAATACAGAAATTCATCGACGTATTTTAATCTTTAAAAGCTGATTGTTGAATTCAATTGTTCCATTAATTACTATCAAGTATTACAGCGATTTTTTTTTAAGTAACTGCAGATTTTGGGGTGAAAATCGACGCAGTTGAAGAGAGACTTAAGATTCGGTTACTTGCTGAACATGGACTGGTTCTCCATAAACATATTTTCAGTTGAGCAATTGTCCAGTTCTTTTTACCAGGGGGTGTTGCAGCGGCTCTTCAGGTAAGCTGAGACCTTGGGATGGCCAGCGACACGGTTGTAGAGGGACATCAGTTTGGGGTAACTGCTGAACATGGACTGGTTCTCCATAAACATGTTCTCCATGCAACAATAGAACATCATGTCACACCACATCATCTGAAAGAGTCAATGAAATAAAATTTTGAATTTGACGTGACGTTAAAAATCACTTGAAAATTGAAACAAATATAAATTTGATTAAATTAGATCTTAAATGTTGTAAAAACTAAAGTCTCACTCAAAAGCATCTTTTTTTTTAATCATTTCACCCCAAGCAAGGCATTCCACTGCCACTATAGGGGGTTACATAGGAGAAGGTGCTGAGAGAGGGATTGGGTATAGGAAATGTCAGAAGGAGGGTGATAGACGAGTAAGGAGGTACACAGGAAGAGTGTTTAAGATAATAGGAGCGAGTTAGTGTGTTAGGAGGTGTCTATTGACCTTACATTTAAACTCCTGGAGATTGTAGCTGTCGGGGAAGCAAGTATGGGAAAAGGAATTCCACAGTCGGGAAGTGCGAGAAAAGAAGCTGTTGGAGTAGAAATTGCGGGTTACATTTTATCGGCTTCACATTAAAAGAGTGTGACCTAGTTGCTAATCTAGTATCTCGTGCAAATTCGTACCTAGGAGGCACCAGTGATCTAAGTTCAACGGTGAAGAAGCCGTGAAAGTATTTATAGAAGAGGCACAGGGAAGCCACGTCACGCCGGTGAGAGAGTGACTGCAGGCGGTCAGCCAAGTTGGTATCGATCACATTACAGATTCTCCGTTGTATTTTGTCAAGAACCCGGAGTTGAATAGCAAGGGCACCCGACCAGATTTGGCAGCAGTATTTAATGCACGGACGGATGGTAGATTTATATATGTGCAGGATAGATTCAGACGGAAAGAACTTCCAGGCCCTACACAGAGAACCGACTTTCATAGCAGCGGATTTAGCAATGGATTCGATATAGTCATTCCACTTGAGGTCCGCTGAGAGTGTGAAGCCAAGGAGGCGTAGTGTTTTACTCTCTGGGAGGCAAGCCTGTTCCATGCTAATGGGAGGTAGGTGCTGGAAGAGTCAGTGAAATAAAATCTTAAATTTGATGTAAGTTATTTTTTAAAAAATCTACTGAAAGTTCAAGGAAATATATAATCGATGAAAACAGATCTTAAATGTTATAAACAAGGTAGTACACAAGAAATTTTCACAGTTTTCAGATATAAATTTAATGGCGAATCATTATTAAGTTTAGTGCCATACGTGATACACGCTTTGGGCGATCATGTCTCGAAAGAGGCACAACTGACTGGGCAGAAGATTATCCACAAGTAGGCTGCCATTACTTTCTGCAATAGACTGGTTGCCAACCAAGGCTATAGAAATCAGTTTGTCCTGTCATTTAACTCATAGCTGGAGAGAGAAGAGATAGATTATATTACATTATTCTATTAAATATAATTAAAGGGGGATTAGTTTATTACTGCATACCAAGAGAAAACCGATCCCCACTTTATGCCCAGTAGTAGTTTTAATTATGTTTCCAACTATTATATTCAGTCAGTCAGTTAAGTGCCATGAGTGATACATGCTTTGGGCGATCAAGTCTCTTTCGAGACATGACTAACTGGGCAGAAGATTATCTCGCAGTAGGTTGCCATTAATTTCTGCGGTAGACTGGTTTCCAGCCAAGGCTATAGAATCCAATCTATTCAGTTATTTAACCCATAACTGGAGAGAAAAGACGGATTAATCCCTTTCACCAAGGGTATTTGTGCGTAAGTGAATGCAAGGAATTCAACTGGAATTCGAACTCAGCACCCCAATCTGTCGTTCCGAGTCTATATGAACTGCATCCCAATGCACATCCTAAGTTCTCTATAAACATATTTTCCATTCAACGAAAGAAGATCATGTCGCACCAAATCATCTGCAAAATTGAAAGAATTATTCTCAGACATTATATCTGGCCTGTAAAAGGCGACCATTAAATCGATATCATATTTATCAGAAATTAATATAATTTATTTTTTATTTTAATTGTAAGTCAGTTAAGTACAATAGTGATTACGCTTCTGGAATCATGTCTTGAAAGAGACATGATTGACTGAACAAAGATTTTCCCACAGTTGGTTGCCATTACTTTCTGCTGTAAACTAATTGTCAACCAAGGTTATAGAACACAATCTGTTCTGCTATTTAACCCATAGCTGGAGAGAGAAGCAACGGATTAAGACATTTCCTAAGGGTATTTGCGCGTAAGTGAATGCAACGAATTCAATTGGAATTCGAACTCGGTTCTCTGATTTTGTATTTCGAGCCGATATATACTGAATCATAAATCCTTTTAAGATTGTAGCAATACTTGATATATGGAGCCTTCTCGTAACAAATTAAGTGCCAGACAGAATAGTGTGTAGAATGTGGTCGTCTCACCACTTATGTGGTCATTATATATATAAGAAGGCAGAAACAAACCATGTCTCCCATGAAGAACTTGCTTCCTCCATTGCGCATGCTCAGTGTTCTCTCCATGAAGGGCATGATCCTATTGAAGGTGTTCATGTATCTCCATTGCATGTAGTTCTGAAAAAATAAAGAAGAAAGAAATGTATTCAACGCTATCAGACGTTATCAAAATTTGACTTGCAAAAGTTAGTTTACGAGGAGTTCTTGAAATTATTTGGAATATGTTGGAAATTAAAAGAAACAGACTTACGTCGTAGTTGCTGCACATGCTCTCACCTCCGAAGCCATAATCGTTCATGTTGTACTGGGAAAGAAGAAAAACAAAAGACAATGAAAAGGGGAAAGAGATTATTTTCTGGGGTAATTTATTAAAATAGGATTCTTTATGAGAGGTTTCATTTTCACTCCCACCTCCGAAGCCATAATCGTTCATGTTGTACTGGGAAAGAAGAAAAACAAAAGACAATGAAAAGAGGAAAGAGATTATTTTCTGGGGTAATTCATTAAAATAGGATTCTTTATGAGATGTTTCATTTTCACTCCCACCTCCGAAGCCATAATCGTTCATGTTGTACTGGGAAAGAAGAAAGAGAAAAGACAACGAAAAGGGGAAAGAGATTTTTTTTCTGGGGAAATGTGTTAAAATAGGATTCTTTATGAGAGGTTTCATTTTCACTCTCACCTCCGAAGCCATAATCGTTCATGTTGTACTGGGAAAGAAGAAAGAGAAAAGACAATGAAAAGGGGAAAGAGATTATTTTATGGGGTAATTTATTAAAATAGGATTCTTTATGAGAGATTTCATTTTCACTCCCACCTCCGAAGCCATAATCGTTCATGTTGTACTGGGAAAGAAGAAAGAGAAAAGACAATGAAAAGGGGAAAGAGATTTTTTTCTGGGGTAATTTATTAAAATAAGATTCTTTATGAGATATTTAATCTTTTCTTATTTTCATTGAAAATTTGATGTCTGTGGTGTGAATTTTTTGAAATCTATTGATATATAGAAAATACATAAAATCTGAGATGTAGAGATGAAAAGAAAGAAAGAATTATAACACGGTTGAAATAGATAGATAGATAGATAGATAGATAGATAGATAGATAGATAGATCATAAACCGATGACATTTGAGAGATAGGTAATGAACAAAATAAGATAGACGTATATATATATATATATATATATATATATATATATATATATATAGATAGATAGATAGATAGATAGATAGATAGATGTAGATATAGATATGAACAGAGTGAGACAGATAGATAGATATGAACAGACTAAAATAGATAGATATATAGATAAATAGATAGATAGATATGAACGATAGATATGAACAGAGTGATATATATATATATATATATATATATATATATATATATATCACTCTGTTCAAAAAATTTTATTTATTTTTATTTTTTTATTTTTTCCATCGAACACCCCCTTCCCCAATTGGGTTAGTCTTTAATAGATGTCTATTTATTTGATTAGTCCTTGGTCTGCCTTTGCCCTGACGAGCCGTTGTGCGAAACCGCGGTAGGTCTTGGCGATCTTGCGATTTTTTCTCGTGTATATATATATATATATATAGTAGCGAGCATAAAGATCAGAACGATCTTAAGATCTTAAAAAAAAGGTCTAAATATGAAATAACTTTTTATTTTAAAGCTTCAAAGAACGTTTTATCAAGGAAAAATATGGATATAAATGCCAATAATATAATTCCAAAATATAAAGTTCAATAAACTTATTTTGATAAATTTATAAGAATAATTATATAACATTCGAAAAAAAATAGACGATCAAAAACATCAGAACGAATAAATAAATCTGTAAAAGTTAATAATTATTTTGCATTATTGAAAAAGATTTTAGGGTATTAATTTAAGATCAGGTATTTTAGTAAATTACACCGGCTCTTGTCTGGCTCTGCATTGTAAACATGGCGAAAAAATCTGTGACGTCATTGATACTTAGAAAACTGATAGTCAAGTTAGGTTATGAAGATAAACTCTCGATTGGGGATATTTTAAAGAGTGTCGGGAAATCTAAATGTGTTATTCAGAGTTATTAAAGAAAACTTGAGGAAACTGGGCCTAGGAAAACTACTGCAATGGAAGACATATGCATTGGTATGGAATAAAAAAACAGAGTTAATGCCAAACTTGGAATTAAAATATCAAGGCACACTATTTCCTGAAGATTTATTGAAATAAATCTGAACAGTCGAATAACCTCTACGAAGCCTTACATTTCTAAAAAGAATCAAATGAACTGATTGAAAATTGCCTCTGAACACCTTATAAAAACGGTGAGATTGTGTTCATTTCAGTGATGAGTCATAGTTTCAGCTGTTCGGTTGTGACGGGAGAAGGTTCGTTTGATGCAGCTTTAAAAGTAGCGTTAAATTTGGAGGAGGAAGTGTGATGGTGTTTGGCATGATTTCATTTGCTGGTACGGGACCTCATGTTAGGCTACACGGTAAAATTAACGCAACTGTATACAAAGAGATATCGACGAAACATATTGTAGCTAATTTGAGAACTGCAGTTAATCATCCAGCTGTATTTATGCAAGATAACGCGCCATGTCACACAGTAAAGTCTGTTAAGACATTTATTTCTGAGGAGGATGTTACTGTTATGGAGAGGCCTGCTCAAAGCCCAGACATGAATCCTGTCGAGAATCTTTGGAAGTTGCTAAACGAAAGAGCTAAGGAAAAGAATCCAATAAACTTCGATGAACTATGGACTAATTTGAAAGGAAAATGGGAGAGAATATCTGTGAATGAATGCAAGACATTAATTCTCTCACGTAGCAAAAGATGTCAAGCTGTTATTGAAAGTAAAGATTTTTCACATCAAGTACTAATGAATTATGAACGCTATTTTCATTTGGATATGATGTATCCATTATAATAGCATGATTTTTTTAATCGTTCTGATGTTTTTGATCAACTATTTTTTTTCGAATGTTATGTAATTGTTCTTAGAACTGCAACAACATAATTCTAATTAGCTTTATATTTTGGAATCATATAATTTAATTTTATTTCCTTATTTTTCTTTGATAAAATCTATGAAAAGTTTTTCACATTTTAACTATTTCTTCAAATCGTTCTGACTTCATGCTCGCTACAGTATATATATATATATATATATATATATATATATATAGAGAGAGAGAGAGAGAGAGGGGGGGGAGAGAGATACATAGATATGAATACAGTGAAATAGATAGATAGACAGAGATAGATAGATAGTTAAAACATCATTCATTAAGTCCGGCTTACCGCCTATCACGTTGAATGCACCGGTTCTCGCTCGGTCACCGAAGTTAAGCAACGTTGAGCCTGGTCAGCACTTAGATGGGTGACCGCTTGGGAATACCAGGTGCTGTAAGCGTATAGCGACGGATGTGCGTTGTGGCGCAGTGGATATCGGCTCTGACAGAGAAATCGGTGAGCCGAGTTCGAATTCCAGTTGAATACTCTGCATTCACTTAAGCACTGGAACCCTTGGGAAAGGTATAAATCCGTCCGTTCCATTCAGTTATGCGTTAAGTAACAAGGATAGGACCTGGGCACCCTGCTCTTAAAAACAAATCCCAATGAATCTTGATATTCGAAAAGAAAAACTTTGTAAAATAAAATAACCTTACCCAAAAAATAATTGGTTATGACCTTAAATGATCCCATAAGAATTGATAGGTCATTAAACCTAGAAACAAACGAGCAAACAAATAATTAAGTCCAGGGCCTGACATGTAGAAAACGCCAATAATATAATATATACATATATTTTTATGTATAAAATATATACATATATTTTTATGTAGTACTAATTTTCAAAAGTCACGTGACAAAATTTAAGCCTGATCGGATTATTACTTTACAAATTACAGTTATTTATGTGAAGCTAGTTTTGAAAATTTTGAGAAAAATGGAAAAATCTAAATTTCCTGTGTTGATAAAGCAATCCTTTCTGATGGAAAAAATACTGTTCAAGCAAAGCAATCGCTTGTTAAGTGTTATTCGGACTTGGCTCCGTCGGAAACAACGGTTAAAAAGTGGTATGCTGACTTTAAACACGGTCATACAGACACAAATAATGCTGAACGCTTAAGTCGCTCAAAATCGGCAGCTGTCCCGGAAAACACCAAAAAATATCTACAAAGAGTGGTAGTACCTCATGTAATCGTGCATGATTTCATAGAAGCAGTCATTATTTACAAAGCACTCGACACTCGTCTTAGCTAATGTCATTTAGTCTTAATGATCATTTTACTATAGACTCTTTGCTTAGTCAATGTTTTAGATAGTGTGTTGAAAGATGTAGATATGAAATGTTGATCAGATTCGAAATAATTGGCTCACCCTGAAGAGTCCGTTCTTCCAGTGACAGTACCTCATGTAATCGTGCATGATTTCATAGAAGCAGTCATGATTTACAAAACACTCGACACTCGTCTTAGCTAATGTCGTTTAGTCTTAATGATCATAATCTTTGCTTATCCATTTCTATAGATAGTGTCTTCATTGATGTAGATATCAGATGTTGAGCAGATTAGAAATAACTGACTCACCCTGAAGAGTCCATTCTTCCAGTGGTAGTACCTCATGTAATCGTGTATGATTTCATAGAAGCAGTCATTATTTACAAAGCACTCGACACTCGTCTTAGCTAATGTCTTTTAGTCTTAATGATCATTTTACTAGTCTCTTTGCTTATCCATTTCTATAGATAGTGTGTTGAAAGATGTAGATATGAAATGTTGAGCAGATTCGAAATAACTGACTCATCCTGAAGCGTCCGTTCTTCCAGTGGAAGTACCTCATGTAACCGTGCATGATTTCATAAAAGCAGTCATTATTTACAAAGCACTCGACACTCGTCTTAGATCATGTCTTTTAGTCTTAAAGACTATTTTAATACCGCGTCTTTGCTTCTGCATTTCTGCAGTGTGTCGAAAGGTATAGATATGAAATGTTGAAATAACTGACTCACCCTGAAGCGTCCGTTCTTCCAGTGGTAGTACCTCATGTAATCGTGCATGATTTCATACATACAATCGCTGATATAGTCACACCTGAACATGTCCATGGGACTCCTGGGGTAGAACCCTATAGAAATAAAAATGTATTATTAGCATGGAAAAAATGATGTTAGATTTTTGCATTATTCTATATATTTAATATATTTTATTTCTAAACATACTTGAATGTACAAACAGTAAGCAAGACATATCATAAAATAGGATCAAAACTTATACTCTGGATTAAAATAAATAACCCGGACTTCTGAATTACTAATACTATCTTTTAAATTGGTTAGTATATTATTACTATGAAGACTAACGTTAATTTTCGACATATAAAACACCAGACTATTTAAAGATGACGAAATAATCCTTCTCTGCAAAGAAGGTTAATGGTAAACAAATCAGCTAAAAAGTTATCTGAAAAAACTCTTGGACAAGTTTGAAAGTACTTGGGACTGTGAAAATATAAATAAATCTAATGAAAATACATTCAAAGGCTTCCTTGCTATTTTTAATCGCCAGACCAAGAACTTTATCCGTGACCAAAAGGGGATTAAAACACAAATAGTTTTAATATATCTAATTTTTAAAAATCAAAATTGCTTAAATGAAGATTTGGTGCACACACACTCACACACACACACGCACACACACACACACACACACACACACACACACATATATATATATATATATATATATATATTATATAACATAGTACACTTGGTATGTAATCCGGATAAATTCCAAAAGAGACGAACTCGAGAGAACTCAATTTATTTAATTTAACAGAGTAATATTTTATAAACGATTTTCGATTATGACCATGGATAATACATATTTCACCGCTTTGAAGTTCTTAACGTGGCTCATCAGATCCTCGAGCCGCGTTAAAAACATCAAAGAGGTGAAATATGTATTATCCAAGGTAATAATCGAAAATCCTTCATAAAATATATATATATATATATAAATTAAAATAGGATTAATTCAAGGATGTTGAATGACCATTTCGATATGAAAATCCCCACAGGAGATAACACATCACCTCAGCAACAAAACATCCTTTCAGAAACTGTTGGTGAGGTGATGTGCTATCCCCTGTGGGGATTTTCATATCGAAATGGTCATTCAACATCATTGAATTAATCCTATTTTAATATATATTTGCTCTGTAATATTTTATTGCATGGAGCTCTCTTCCTGTATCATTTTTTAATATTAAAATAAAATTTTTAATATTAATTAGGATCGGGTTTTTGGAATGTACATTCCTGCTTTTTCCGCTTGGATTAAAGTATCTGAATAAATATATATATATATAAATATATATATATATATATATATATATATATATATATGTGTGTGTGTGTGTGTGTGTGTGTGTGTGCACTATATCATCATTTAAGCAATTTTGATTTATATATATATATATATATATCAGATTCTCGAGCTGCGTTAAGAACATCAAAGCGGTGAAATATGTATTATCCATGGTAATAATCGAAAATCCTTTATAAAATATATATATGTATGTGTGTGTGTGTGTGTGTGTGGATGTGCAGCATATCTTCATTTAAGCAATTTTGATTTATATATATATATATACACACATATATATATATATATATGTATGTATATAATTGTTTTATAAAGGATCATTTTATTAAGGCTGATACAAAAGTATAAGGTTTAAAAAGAAAAAATCAAAATTAAAATGGAACCGCCTTTTGGCCTACACTTTTCAGAATAGAATCGAAGATAGCTCAGAACGTAACAGGTAGAGTCCGCAGACATGAGTCAATAACATCCGTTCAGTCGCAGACTCATGTGTCAGCAATCGGTGAACATCTATTAAATTCTATCGAATGCAGGACACACTATTTCCCAGATTTTTTCTCCGTAGACACAGGGCAAGAACAAGACTCCATTTGGACACCCTGGAGTCTCTACCCGTCAATTTACAACGCCCTGTCTTGTGTAGGCAGACAGACTTAAAATTTAATTTGGATCTTTTTGGGCAGACTACCACCTAACACCCTGGATGTGCCTCGAGGTGCAGTGGATATCGACTCGGAACGAAAAATCGGGGAGCAGAGTTCGAATTCCAGTTGAATTCATTGCATTCACTTACGCGCAAATACCCTTGGGAAAGGTATTAATCCGTCTCTTCCTTCCAGTTATGGGTTAAATAACAGGACAGTTTGGGTTCTATAGCCTTGGCTGGCAACCAGTCTACCGCAGAAAGCAATGGCAACCTACTGCGGGATAGTATGACATTTAACTGACTGACTAAATATAATAGTTGGAAACATGATTAAGGTCTTTACTGGGCATAAATTGGGGGCTCGGTTTTCTATTGATATGAAGTAATAAATTAACCCCCCACTAATTATACTGAATATAATAATGTAATATAATCTATTTCTTCTCCCTCCAGGTATGAGTCAAATAAGAAGACAGGTTGGGTTCTATAGTCTTGGCTGGCAACCAGTCTACTGCAGAAAGCAATGGCAACCTACTGCGGGATAATCTTCTGCCCAGTCAGTCATGTCTCTTTAAAGACATGATCGCCCAAGCGTGTTTCACGTATGGCACTTAACTGACTGACTGACCACCTAACAGAGGTAATATCATTTTTTTTATTCTTTTGTCTTAACCTCAGATGTTGTTAAAAAATTTTCATGGCAACTTTTCTGCTTTAATTGCCGACAATTCTGTTCTGATGAAGTATCGGCCGGAAGGCGTCTAAAAAACTTTTCCCCCTTTTTTTTATTTTTATTTTTTAAGCAAGATAGCTTGGTATCTGTCTTAATAAAATTATCCTTTTAAAAACAATTGTATTTTGGTGTGGTAGGAAAAAGAACTTGTTCATACATTACTACATATATATATATATATGTGTGATGTGTTATCCCCCGTGGGGATCTTCATATCGAAATGGCCATTCAACATCATTGAATTAATCCTTTTTTAATATATATATATATATATATTACCGTCATGACCAAGACCCAGCAATGGAGTAGATAGAGTCTTAGCTGTAAAGTTATGAAATTATTGTGGAGTTATTGTTGAAATAAATAAGGAGAAGACTCTGGAACAGTGAAATAAAATAATGTATTGACAAAATGCAAATAGACGTTAAAGCTGAGTCGTCTTTCCACTCAGCTACAGGAAATATCCAGTTACGACCTTTACTCTCTCAGTCTCTGGCTCTGACTGCCCGGAACACAGAACCTGGTAAACGGACGTGACGTCAAGAATAGTCCATTAGTCAATCGACTGACAGAAATGGTGGAATTAAAGAATATAGCTTATCTTGATATATATTCTTTTACTTCATAGTGATGAAGGTAACATTCCATGGTGAAATAAGCCAACAAGTGTTGATATATCGTAAAATCCCTTAACGCGACCTGAGAAGCTCAGCTCTACGGAAGGTTTATTCGAAATATGATTCACCTTATTTACTAATAATAAAATATGCGGAAAAGGCCAAAAGTATACGGTACCCAGTGAGATTCGAAGTTACTACCCAGTTGTAATAGGTTCTTTTGAGATAAGACTGCTTACCAGTACGGTCATGTCATAACGGTCATGTCACGTTGAATACACCGGTTCCTGCTCGATCACCGAAGTTAAGCAACGTTGAGCCTGGTCAGTACTTACGTGGGTGACCACTTGGGAATACCAGGTGCTGTTAGCGTTCACGGATGTGCGTTGTGGTGCGGTGGATGTCGGCTTGGAGGGGGAAATCGGTGAGCCGAGTTCCAATTTCAGTCGAGCACACTGCACTCACTTGCGCACTAGTACCCTTGGGAAAGGTATTAATCCGTCCGTTCCCTCCAGTTATGGGTTAAATAACAGGGTAGGACTTGGGACCCTGCCCTTAAACAAATCCCAATGAGACTTGCTCCGTCCGTCAGGGACTTCCGTCAGGGAGGAAGCCCGCTCAACCCGTCGTCACCCGACTAGGGTGAATGCGGCATACATACATACATACATATTACCAGTACACCTCGTTGAGTGACCTCCACCTTATTTGAAATCTAAAATATGCAATTATCAGATACACGTTAATGTACTTACCGTGTTCGCGAGCCAAATACCTGCAAATAGCCATGGTCTCGGGCATCATGCTGCCGTTATCCATTTGCAGACAGGGCAGGTATTGGCAGGGGAAATCTAGAAAAAAAAAGAAAACATGAAATATAGCGTCTGTTTATTAATACGTGAATCTATACGAGTTTTACCTCGAAAATAATTATTCAATATTAGCGGAAAAAAGAAACATAACCTGCCTAGAAGGAGGAGTAGGGTTTGTTAGAATAGTGACACAAAAACACAAACAGACATATATATATACTAGCAGTATAGCCCAGCGTTGCTCGGGTGTAATGAAAGCTTTAAAACTAATCCATGGTCCTGGAGCTCAGACTATTTGGACGTTGGCACGAAAGACTAAAAAGCAATAGTTGTTTCCAGTTAAAGCGAAACCGTAGATTGAAAGAAAATGAATGGATGTAAGTCAAAATCTGATTTCCTGGTATCGATATCAAATAAGTTTTTTTCGTCGTAAACTGAATTTTGAAGGCTAAATAAGTCCTCTGAGTAAATGGTATCGTGGCTGAGACTAAGACATACAATTATAGCTACTTAGAGCCAAACCCGAAGCATAAACTAAAATAAAAGGGCTGAAAAAATACAGACATACAGGCAGATAAACAAACACACACACAAACATCTTGCCTTATATATATATATATATATATATATATATATATATATTATCGATTTTCTGTACTATTGTAAGAACTGCAACCTTGAAACTTCTGAATATCGTTTCTTATATCTTTGTCTATGAGTGTATCATATTTGATTAACCCTCTAGGGCCATTCGTATCATATTTGATACAGTATGAACACAAGCCTTGAAAGAAATATTTTCCTGAAAAATTTTTTAAGAAAAATATTTTATAAATTTCAAATGAAAGCAGTACTGACTGTTCCGTCAATGAATACCAAATGTTTCCTTATAGGGAAATACCAAATGTTTCCTTATAGGGAAAATATTGTATCAAATATGATACGAATGGCCCTAGAGGGTTAAAATCGGACAACTCCTTCTATAACCCGATTTTTTCGATTTTCGATATTTATCGGGGGTACCTCGACACAAAACCTAACTAAAAACACTTGCAGACGCTTATGGTACAACTGTGTAAATTTTCAAGAAAATCGGTTCAGATGTTTCGGAGTCTAACGGTAACGGACACACACACGCAGACGCACACACATATACATGTTTAGATTAAATAAATTTAATTCTTGACGCCCCCACGTTATATCATTTTTATTATTATCAATGAATGCCAAAGTGATTTCAATGAAGAGCGTGTATATTCAAATAATTAAATGTCCTACATATAAGTCAGTTATTTAAAAACTAACTTAGAAAACAGCCCGGTTATCTTCTGTTAGTGTAGAACTTATAATTTTCATTAAATGGTAACATTAAAACTCCTGGAAGATAGAGAAACTTATGTCTTTAAAGAATACCAAAGAAACAATTGCTTACCATTCCTGCAACGGTCCCAGTCAGAGAATTCATATCTCTTGTCCATGTACTTGACGCCAGCGATGGCCATCATCATACGGAGGATTTCGGCACGGCCGCGGCCATTGAAGTAATGGAGAGTGTAGTTAGGCATAGTGACTTTCTGCTGGTCGACTACCAAAGAGAACGGAGTGCTGTGGTTCCAGTGACTGCAAGTCTTCTCTGACAACCAGTCAAAGACAGACGCGAGATTTATACTGTCAGGTTAATTAAGTTGTTAGTACCAATGAATAAATAAATCGTTATCCATTTCAAGGCTGCCTATTCAATATTCCTTCCTTGACGACTCTTAATTTCAATTGTACTTTGCGTACTTTAAGAGCATAAATTCTTCAGAACAATTATTGTTTGAATCATCTAGTGTTTGGTGACATACGACATTGTTTTATTCTTTGTTTATTCAAACTATAGGTAAGCCTGTACGATTGTTTTTTTTTTGGTAAACATGTTCTATATATTTAACTAAAATTGTACATGGTATTGTTTTATTATAAAGTTTTTCAAATAAGGAATTTAAATTTTCATTCCAGCACTGTATCTAGAATAATGTAGGCAAAAATACATGTTTTTTTTACGTGTCGTGCTCCTACAGAAAGTGGACGATCATGTATCTCCACAACTTCCAATCTTCTAGAAATAGCCAGTATTTATGTATTTACAAGATATCTGCTCTCTAGTATGGCAGTGAATGCTGGGTAATCTCCTAAAAGATGAAGAAGAAACTTGAGGCAAAAAAAAAGATGTAGTTCTACAGAAAGATGATTAGAATACCATTGACCAAACATGTGAGTAGCGACAAGGTTTTGGAGATAATGCAAACGAAAGGAGACTTTTCTGGGGCACGTAATTAAGAAGGCAGGCTTGGAGAATCTAAGACTCACAGAAAGGATAGAGAGAAAGAGAGACAGTATATATATTTATATATATATATATTGTAATATTTGTTACAATGGTTTATAAAAGCATAGTATCACTACACAAAAATCTTCGCGTTTCGGAGCTACGCTTGCTCCTCATCTGATGATAAGTTGAAAAACCATTGTAACAACCATTACAATATAAAACTCTACGTTTTGTATCAAGCACTCTTTATAAAAGTAAATGCATGAACAGGGGGTTTAAAACTTACGTGTTCCATAACTTTCTTACAATATTTATATATATATATATATAATTTTCTAAAGAAGTAATGTAATATTTATTTATTAATTTGACAAATTTTTATCACTTTAAATGTTATTTTTAGTGGATACCCATATTTGAGTAGACGTTCTGTTTATTAATCAGTATATTTATATATTTTCGTCTAGCAGCCTAAATATTTGAAAAATATTAAATGAAATAAAAGATGTTACATAAGCAATGGCTAATCCTAAAAACAGAATATCTACTCAAATACAAATTTCTATCAAAAGAAAAAGGGGAAAACTGTTGTTTCAGTTAAATGGAAAAAAAGTTGTCAATTTAAAATCTTTTCATTTGTACCCACTTCTTAAAATAGCGAACATCATTCATATTTATGATTGTTATTGCAATATTTTGTTAAAGTTGTTAAGCTCAAATATTTAATCATGGGAAAGGGGAATTTCTACAGATATTTTATTTTCGTAGAACTCGCTTTTAGCCTATTCAATCATTAACTAAAGAATGGAGTAAGGTTCATTAGAAAATTCAGTTTGGAAAATCATGATATTTTCATGGGTTAAAACGCCTGCTACTGAAATATCAGTCAGTCAGTTAAGTGCCACACGTGATACAGGCTTTGGGCGATCATGTCTCGAAACAGATATGACTGACTGGGAAGAAGAGTATCCCGTAGTAGGCTGCCATTGCTTTCTGAGGTAGACTGGTTGCCAACCAAGGCTATAGAACCCAATCTGTCCTGTTATTTAACTCATAGCTGGCGGGAGAATGATACATTATATTACATTATTGTATTAAGTATAATTAGTGGGGGATCAGTTTATTACTTCATAACAATAGAAAACAGATCCCCCACTTTATGTCCAGTATAATTTTTAATTATTTTTCCAACTATTAGATTAAGTCAGTCATTTAAATGCCATACGTGATACACGCTTGTGCGATCATGTCTCGAAACAGACATGACTGACTGAGCAGAAGATTATTCCGCAGTAGGTTGCCATTGCTTTCTGCGGTAGACTGGTTGCCAACCAAGGCTATTGAACCCAATCTGTCCTGTTATTTAACTCATAGCTGCATTTAGTTGATTTAGCTGTAAAAGTGGGGTACTATTTGCAAATAAATTATTGTGGAGGGGGTACGAGTGGGCTAAGCTCGTCGGAGTAGAAACCATGAAAATATTTTAAAAGCGACAGAGGCAAGCCACATCCCGTCGGTGAGAAAGTGGCTGGAGTCAAGCAGCCAGGTAGGGACTGATCACATTCCAGATGCTTCTTTGGAGCCTATCGAGAACCCTGAGATTAATAGCAGGGGCGCCTGTCCAGATATGACAACAGTATTCAATGCACGGTCGGATGATTGATTTGTATATGTACAAGATGGGCGTAGTATAATTAGTGGGAGATCAGTTTATTACTTCATAACAATAGAAAACCGATCCCCCACTTTATGTCCAGTATAATTTTTAATTATTTTTCCAACTATTAGATTAAGTCAGTCATTTAAGTGTTATACGTGATACACGCTTGTGCGATCATGTCTCGAAACAGAAAATCTTCCTGGCTCGACCTAACCTCCCTAGCAGTGGATTTAGATATTAATTCAATGGAATGGTTCAACTTAAAGCCGGAAGAGAGGGTGAGGCCGAGGAGGTGCAGTGTATTACTTTCAGGGAGACTCGCTTGGTTCATGCTGACGAGGGGTAGGACGGATTACCTGCGGTAGTTGACAGATAGCAGCTTCGTTTTAGAACATCAACATTTACAAGCCATTGCTTACCCCAGTATTCCACAGAGAGGAGGGCCTTCTCAAGATCAGCAGCGAAATTATATTTGACCGCCTCGCCAGATTTCTTACTGAGGCAGCAGTAAATGGTGATATCATCAGCGTAAGTGCCTACTAGAGATTTAATTCACGTTTATGAAGATCAAAAAGAGCATCGGGCCTCGGATAAAAACCTGGGAGACATCAGAGTTGGTGTGGTAGTGTGTAGAAGCATGCCCGTTTAAAACAATCTTCATTATACAGTTTTTGGACCAAAGATTGGACCAAACAAAGAAAGTATCCAGTGGTACCCTAACCCTGTAGGTTGTTCAGAAGGCCAGTGTACCTGACCCTAACAAATGATCTGGAGATATCCAGGGCCAAATGGTATGATTTAGAAAAGAGGGAAGAAAAAATAAAATAAAATAAAATAATAATATCACGGCGTGTAAGGTAAAAATGCTGACAATTTTTTTGGCAGAAACCAGATCGGCAGGGCAAGCATATTGAAATTAATATGAACTACCCTATATACGACCCACTGGTTGTGAGAGTGGGATTTTCGTCCGGGTAGGGGGATAGCAGTCAGTTAAGTGCCATACGTAATACACGCTTGGGTGATCATGTCTCTTTCGAGACATGACTGTCTGGGCAGAAGATTATCCCGCAGTAGGTTGCCATTGCTTTCTGCGTAAGAATGGTTGCCGACCAAGGCTATGGAACCCAATCTGTCCTGTTATTTGACTCATAGGTAAAGGGAAAAGAAATCCATTATATTATTGTTTAGTAATTAGTGGGGGATCAGTTTCATATTGTTATGAAGTAATAAACTGATCCCCCACTTTATGACCAATATAAGCCTTAATCATTATTCCAACTATTGTATTCAGTCAGTCAGTTAAGTGCCATACGTGATACACGCTTTGGGCGATCATGTCTCGGAAGATAATGACTGACTGGGCAGAAGATTATCCAGCAGTAGGTTGCCATTGCTTTCTGCGGTAGACTGGTTGCCGACCAAGGCTATAGAACACAATCTGTCCTGTTATTTAACCCATAACTGGAAGGAAGAGACGGATTAATACCTTTCCCAAGGGTATTTGCGCGTAAGTGAATACAATGGATTCAACCGGTATTCGAACTCGACTCCCAGGTTTCTCGTTCCGAGCCGATATCCACTGTACCACACCGGACATCCTCGAGAAATAGTAGTACATAGAAAGAAAGAAAGAAAGAAAGAAAGAATTTAGTGGGGGGTCGGTTTTCTATTGTTGAGAAGTAATAAACTGAACCCTGATTAATTATACTTAATATAATAATGCAATATGATCTATCTCTTCTCCCTTCAGCTATGCGTTAAATGGCTGCACAAATTGGGTACGATAGCCCTGGCTGGCAACCAGTCTACCGCAGAAAGTAATGGCAACCTACTGCTGGATAGTCTTCTGCC
Organism: Ascarosepion bandense; assembly: GCA_037127315.1. NCBI lineage: Eukaryota > Metazoa > Mollusca > Cephalopoda > Sepiida > Sepiidae > Ascarosepion > Ascarosepion bandense. The sequence goes on along the minus strand of JBBBDQ010001031.1, from coordinate 1,556,165 downwards.
CAGTCAGTCATGTCTCTTTCAAAACATGATCGCCCAAAGCCTGTATCACGTATGGCACTTAACTGATTGAAAGGTAGAAAATAATTCATTATTCTATTATTTGGAGATAATAATGACATTTTACTGATACAATTTCTACTTTTTAACTCATAGCTGAGGGAACAGTTGAAATTTTATCTTTCGCAAGTGTATTTGCGCGTAAGTGAATATAATGAACACATCTAGAACGTGGCTCTCCTTAAATCTAAGTTCACAGCGTTTCGTATCACCAAGGAGTCACCCATCGAGGTACTGATCAGGTATCACGTTTCTTAACTTGGCTGATCTCAGGGAAACCGGTATTTCAACATAATATGAGCGTAAGTCTTAACTAATTCTTTTCTTTATATAGACATATAGTAATGAGACTATCATTCTTCTTCTTTGTGCCATGTATTTTCAGGACGTAGGTGATCATACCCTTCCACGTCTCCTTATCCCTGGTGGCTTTTAGCATACTTTCTTCTGTTACCCCACATAAACCCCTCTCTGCACCCCACTTCCTCGGTTCGTAATGATTGTTAAACGCTGAATTTCCCTCTCTTTCCCTCTAACTGTCCTGTGAGTATCAGATTCTCCAAGCCCTCTTTCCTCATTACAAGTCCCAAGAAACCTTAGCTGTCTTTTTCTGGTGCTCAGTATTAATTTCTTTTTCGTTTCCATTCTTTCGAAAACTATATCCCTGCTAACATACTCGATTCATGATATTCGCAACATCCTTCTGTAGAACCACATTTCAGTTGCTTCAAGTTTTCCCTTTATTTTCGCTGATATTGTCCAGCATTCGCTGCCATATTGAAGAACTGACATCACATAGCAATCCAGTACTCTCCTTTTTGTTTCTAGTTAAATTGTCCTGTTTCTTAATACTTTACTCAACTTCTGGAATGCATATTTGTGCAATTGGATCTCAGGAATATAAATGTATAGAAACTGATGTGACCACAAAGTGGGGGGTCAATTTGTATAGAGATTTTAATATGGAACTGATCCCCCATTTTATATCCAGTATACTTCTGTAGAACCACATTTCAGTTGCTTCAAGTTTTCCCTTTATTTTCGCTGATATTGTCCAGCATTCACTGTCTTATTGAAGAACTGAAATCACATATCAATCCAGTACTCTTTTCTTTGTTTCTAGCTAAAATTTCCTGTCTCTTAATACTCTACTTAGCTTTTAATTTCTAGACTGAATTTCTGTAATAGCAGGGTCCACGACAAGAGTGTGCGTTTTTTTTTTTCATCCTGTGTAGGAATATCAACGGGTTGTGGTGTGAATATGTAATAGTGTTATCCACTACAGAGAACAGAACCACCACAAAATGTTTCAAACTCTCGATCAGATCTAAGGTTTCCTTTTCTATAGTGTAGATACCGCCACTTATTTTCGATAACTAACTTCTAAATTGAATTTCTAAAAATAAAAAAAAAAGTTTTGAAATTTTTATTTTAGTTGTAATTGAAAGCTAAATAATTAAATTTACTATTTTCTTTTTTTTTTTTTAATCATTTCCACCCGAGCAAGGCGGAAACGCCACTGATGTGCAGGGGGCTACATAAATGTAAAAAGATTAATTAGAAAAGAGTGAGGAGTACAAACTAGTTAGAAAGGAACAATAGAAAGCTGAGAAAGCAGGTGCGATGACAGATACATAGGTGGAGAGAAAGGGAAGGTTATACGGGGGTGGGGAGAGAGCTAGAGTCCAGTCGTTAGTAGATGTGTATTGACTTTGCATTTAAATTTCTGGAGGTTGTAGCCGTCAGGAAAGCAAGAATACGGGAGCGAGTTCCACAGGCGGGAAGTGCGAGAGAAGAAGTTGAAGGAGTAGAATTGTCGTCTGCATTTGGCTAACCTGACTGTGAATGGGTGGGACCCAGTTGCCAGTCTGGTTGCACGAGTAAACACCTGTTGAGGAGGCATTAGTGACTTACTGTAAGTAAAATATTCAGGTGCATTTCAAACAGAAATTATATTGATTGGAATCTAAAATTCTGGGATTTGTTAAAATTTTTCAGTTTTTCGGCCAATTTAAGCGATCGACACATGTGTAAATAAAAGTTAATTCTCGGTTTGAAAATTATTGCAAAAATAGAATATACATCTCTGACACATTATTTTTGGAAAATCAGCAAAGTTAATATTGATTTGATCTGATTTGCAGAAGTATTCTATATAGAATGAAATTTTGAATAAAACTATGTCTTAAGCACAGTGTTGACTTTTCTGACCTTTCTCCTGTATTTGGGATGTGATAAGAGCTAGACAGACTCGAGATACGATAAGTGTATGTCGACTGGATTTGACAAAATTGTCCAAATTAAATTTTTTTCTTAAAAAAAAAAACCGTGAAACATATAATCTTTTAGTGTACACACAGACATTACCACACAAAAAAATCTTCAATTACAAAAAAAATTTTCAAATACAAAAAAAGTTTCAAATACAAAAAAAATCAAACTAAAAAGTATTGATTTAAATTAAACTTTTCAATTTTTGATTACTAAATATAGTCTTCACTTAATAACTTAATAACCGAAACGTGTTCTTCAGATTATAACATACTTAATTTATATTATTTATTAAAGCAATTAAAAGCTTATCAAATTAAATAATGTCCTAGTTTATTGCATTTTTTATTTTACTATTGGAAGCAGATTTTCGGAAAAAGGAGTCAAATGGTTGAAAAAATAGTGCATAATTTACATTTTACGTTTGACTATTAAAACCAATTTTACCTACAAAATTTAATTTTTTGAAATTTAATGAGTGTACGTTTAAGTTTAGTAGGTGACAGATATTAAAAAAAAAATTTTACCAAGATTTTTAAAAAATAATAAATTAAAAAATAATCTAATTTATCTTTTAATCAGTCCTGAAAGTTTTTTTTTAATCATATCACCCCGAGCAAGGTGGTATCGTCACTGATGTGCAGGGGGCTACATAAGAGTAAAAGCACTAAATAGAAGAGAGAAAGAGGACAAACCATTTAGAAAGGAGCAAGAGATGGAAGGGGAACAGATGTAATGATACTTGTAGAGGTGGAGAGAAAGGAAAGGGTATACAGGGTGGTAAAAAAAGAACTAGGGTCAAGTTAAGAGATGAGTATTGACCTTGTATTTGAATTCCAGGAGATTGTAGCCCTCAGGGAAGCAAGAATAAGGAAACGAATACCACAGGCGGGAAATGCGAGGAAAGAAGTTGCAGGAGTAGAATTGTCGTCTGCACTTGGTTAATCTCACTGTGAATGGGTGAGACCTAGTTGCCACTCTGGTTGCACGAGTAAACACCTGTTGCAGAGGCACCAGTGACTTAAGTTCGTTGGAGCAGAAGCAATGGAAGTATTTATAGAGCAGACAAAGGGAAGCCACATCCCACGAGTAAACACCTGTTGCAGAGGCACCAATGACTTAAGTTCGTTGGAGCAGAAGTCATGAAGGTATTTATAGAACAGACAAAGTGAAGCCACATCCCACGAGTAAACACCTGTTGCAGAGGCACCAGTGACTTAAGTTCGTTGGAGCAGAAGCAATGGAAGTATTTATAGAACAGACAAAGGGAAGCCACACCCCACGAGTAAACACTTGTTGCAGAGGCACCAGTGACTTAAGTTCGTTGGAGCAGAAGTCAGGAAGGTATTTATAGAACAGACAAAGGGAAGCCACATCCCGTCGGTGGGAAAGTGGCTGTAGTCTAGCCGCTAAGTCGGTGCCTGTCACATTACTGATTCTCATTTGGAGCCTGTCAAGAACACCGTGGCGAACAGCGGGGGCACCTGACCATATATGGCAGCAGTACTCCATGTACGGACGAATGGTTGATTTGTAAGATTCATAAAAATTCGACAATTATTTGAATTTTGCAAGAATTTCCAAATTACTGTGTTTGTAACTGGAAAAAAAATAAACTGAGTTACGTAATATTACCTTCTCGACTGTAACGAAAATAAAAACAAGATATTTATAAAATTTTTATTAAGTTTGGGACCATTTTTCTTCATACTATATGTTTCATTTTTTTTTTTTTAGCTATTTAGTGCAGGTACCTACAATAGGGATGTGCGTTGTGGTACAGTGGATATTGGCTCGGAACGAGAAATCGGGGAGCCGAGTTCGAAGTCCAGTTGAATCCATTGTATTCACTTCCGCGCAAATACCCTTGGGAAAGCTATTAATCCGTCTCTTCCCTCCAGTTATGGGTTAAACAGCAGGACAGATTGGGTTCTATAGCCTTGGTCGGCAACCAGTCTACCGCAGAAAGCAATGGCAACCTACTGCGGGATAATCTTCTGCCCAGTCAGTCATGTCTCTTTCGAGACGTGATCGCCCAGGCGTGTGTCGCGTGTGACACTTAACAGACTGACCTACAATAGAGGAATATGATTGGTGATGTTTTAATTCACTGGAGAAACGGCTCTCGGGGTGTAGCACTCCTTGATCGTCATTCTATAATAACACAACCCTGATACCTGTATCACTGTCATCTAACACTCATTGAAAGGGTTTAAGAAAATATTGAGCGAGTAATGCTCGTGCTGAGCTTAATATTTCTATGATCCAATCGAAGGTTATCTGGCATTCCTTCATCCAGTTGAATTTATTTCCCTTCTTGAGTCCTGACCTGGCAGCTAAACTCCAGCCAGTTTCTCACCGACGGGATGTGGCTTCCCTCTGTCTCTTCTACAAATATTTTCATGGTTTCTGTTCCGACGATCCACTGGTTCACACTCCTCAAGAATTTACTTGAGCAACCACATTGGCAACAATGTCCCACCCTTTTCCAGGTAAAACAACCAAATGCAGTCGACAATTATACTCCATCAGCTGCTTTTCTCGCACTTCCTTCCTGTGGAACTCCCTTCGTATACTTGCTTTCCTGACAGATACAACCCCCAGGAATTTAAATGCAATGTCAATTCCCATCTCTTATCGACTTGACTTCAGTCGTTTGTACATCACCCCGTGTATCTTGTTCTTTTCCTTTCTCTCTACCTTCTCAACTGTCTTCACTCCTGTGTTCACGTTCTTCTCTCGCTCTTTCTCTTTCACCCCCTGTAACAGGTTCGTCTTCCTCTTCACTCTTTCTACATCACCCCGTGTATCTTGTTCTTTTCCTTTCTCTCTACCTTCTCAACTGTCTTCACTCCTGTGTTCACGTTCTTCTCTCGCTCTTTCTCTTTCACCCCCTGTATCAGGTTCGTCTTCCTCTTCACTCTTTCTACATCACCCGTGTATCTTGTTCTTTTCCTTTCTACCTTCGCAAATGTCTTCACTCCTGTGTTCACGTTCTTCTCTTGCTCTTTCTCTTACACCCCCTGTAACAGGTTCGTCTTCCTCTTCACTCTTTCTACATCACCCCGTGTATCTTGTTCTTTTCCTTTCTCTCTACCTTCGCAACTGTCTTCACTCCTGTGTTCACGTTCTTCTCTTGCTCTTTCTCTTTCACCCCCTGTAACAGGTTCGTCTTCCTCTTCACTCTTTCTACATCACCCGTGTATCTTGTTCTTTTCCTTTCTACCTTCGCAACTGTCTTCACTCCTGTGTTCACGTTCTTCTCTCGCTCTTTCTCTTACACCCCCTGTAACAGGTTCGTCTTCGTCTTCACTCTTTCTACATCACCCCGTGTATCTTGTTCTTTTCCTTTCTCTCTACCTTCGCAAATGTCTTCACTCCTGTGTTCACGTTCTTCTCTTGCTCTTTCTCTTTCACCCCCTGTAACAGGTTCGTCTTCCTCTTCACTCTTTCTACATCACCCGTGTATCTTGTTCTTTTCCTTTCTACCTTCGCAACTGTCTTCACTCCTGTGTTCACGTTCTTCTCTTGCTCTTTCTCTTACACCCCCTGTAACAGGTTCGTCTTCCTCTTCACTCTTTCTACATCACCCCGTGTATCTTGTTCTTTTCCTTTCTCTCTACCTTCGCAAATGTCTTCACTCCTGTGTTCACGTTCTTCTCTTGCTCTTTCTCTTTCACCACCTGTAACAGGTTCGTCTTCCTCTTCACTCTTTCTACATCACCCCGTGTATCTTGTTCTTTTCCTTTCTCTCTACCTTCGCAAATGTCTTCACTCCTGTGTTCACGTTCTTCTCTTGCTCTTTCTCTTTCACCCCCTGTAACAGGTTTGTCTTCCTCTTCACTCTTTCTACATCACCCCGTGTATTTTGTTCTTTTCCTTTCTCTCTACCTTCTCAACTGTCTTCACTCCTGTGTTCACGTTCTTCTCTTTCTCTTTCTCTTTCACCCCCTGTATCAGGTTCGTCTTCCTCTTCACTCTTTCTACATCACCCCGTGTATCTTGTTCTTTTCCTTTCTACCTTCGCAAATGTCTTCACTCCTGTGTTCACGTTCTTCTCTTGCTCTTTCTCTTACACCCCCTGTAACAGGTTCGTCTTCCTCTTCACTCTTTCTACATCACCCCGTGTATCTTGTTCTTTTCCTTTCTCTCTACCTTCGCAACTGTCTTCACTCCTGTGTTCACGTTCTTCTCTTGCTCTTTCTCTTTCACCCCCTGTAACAGGTTTGTCTTCGTCTTCACTCTTTCTACATCACCCGTGTATCTTGATCTTTTCCTTTCTCACTACCTTCGCAACTGTCTTCACTTCTGTGTTCACGTCCTTCTCTCGCTCTTTCTCTTTCACCCCCTGTAACAGGTTCGTCTTCCTCTTCACTCTTTCTTCATCACCCCGTGTATCTTGTTCTTTTCCTTTCTCTCTACCTTCGCAAATGTCTTCACTCCTGTGTTCACGTTCTTCTCTTGCTCTTTCTCTTACACCACCTGTAACAGGTTCGTCTTTCACTCTTTCTACATCACCCCGTGTATCTTGTTCTTTTCCTTTCTCTCTAATTTCTTCGCAAATGTCTTCACTCCTGTGTTCACGTTCTTCTCTTGCTCTTCTTTTCACCCCCTGTAACAGGTTTGTCTTCCTCTCTTCACTCTTCACATCACCCCGTGTATTTTGTTCTTTTCCTTTCTCTCTACCTTCTCAACTGTCTTCACTCCTGTGTTCACGTTCTTCTCTTCTTTCTCTTTCACCCCCTGTATCAGGTCTGCCCTCTCCTCTTCACTCTTTTCACATCACCCCGTGTATCTTGTTCTTTTCCTCTACCTCTCGCAAATGTCTTCACCCCGTGTTCACGTTCTTCTCTTGCTCTTCTTACACCCCCTGTAACAGGTTCGTCTTCCTCTTCACTCTTTCTACATCACCCCGTGTATCTTGTTCTTTTCCTTTCTTCTACCTTCGCAAATGTCTTCACTCCTGTGTTCACGTTCTTCTCTTTGCTCTTTTTCTCTTTCACCCCCTGTAACAGGTTCGTCTTCCTCTTCACTCTTTTCTACATCACCCCGTGTATCTTGTTCTTTTCCTTTCTCTCACTCTCGCAAATGTCTTCACTCCTGTGTTCACGTTCTTCTCTTGCTCTTTCTCTACACCCCCTGTAACAGGTTCGTCTTCCTCTTCACTCTTTCTACATCACCCCGTGTATCTTGTTCTTTTCCTTTCTCTCTACCTTCGCAAATGTCTTCACTCCTGTGTTCACGTTCTTCTCTTGTTTCTTCTCTTTCACCTCCCCTGTAACAGGTTCGTCTTCCTCTTCACTCTTTCTACATCACCCTGTGTATCTTGTTCTTTTCCTTTCTCTCTACCTTCGCAAATGTCTTCACTCCTGTGTTCACGTTCTTCTTCTTGCTCTTTCTCTTTTCACCCTGTAACAGGTTCGTCTTCCTCTTCACTCTTTCTACATCACCCCGTGTATCTTGTTCTTTTCCTTTCTCTCTACCTTCGCAAATGTCTTCACTCCTGTGTTCACGTTCTTCTCTTGCTCTTTCTCTTTTCACCCTGTAACAGGTTCGTCTTCCTCTTCACTCTTTCTACATCACCCGTGTATCTTGTTCTTTTCCTTTCTCTCTACCTTCGCAAATGTCTTCACTCCTGTGTTCACGTTCTTCTCTTGCTCTTTCTCTTTTCACCCCCTGTAACAGGTTTGTCTTCCTCTTCACTCTTTCTACATCACCCCGTGTATTTTGTTCTTTTCCTTTCTCTCTACCTTCTCAACTGTCTTCACTCCTGTGTTCACGTTCTTCTCTTTCTCTTTCTCTTTCACCCCCTGTATCAGGTTCGTCTTCTCCTTCACTCTTTCTACCTGCCCCTATCTTGTTCTTTTCCTTTCTACCTTCGCAAATGTCTTCACTCCTGTGTTCACGTTCTTCTCTTGCTCTTTCTCTTACACTCCCTGTAACAGGTTCGTCTTCCTCTTCACTCTTTCTACATCACCCCGTGTATCTTGTTCTTTTCCTTTCTCTCTACCTTCGCAACTGTCTTCACTCCTGTGTTCACGTTCTTCTCTTGCTCTTTCTCTTTCGGGCACCCCGTAACAGGTTTGTCTTCCTCTTCACTCTTCTTCACATCACCCCGTGTATTTTGTTCTTTTCCTTTCTCTCTACCTTCTCAACTGTCTTCACTCCTGTGTTCACGTTCTTCTCTTTCTTTCTCTTCACCCCCTGTATCAGGTTCGTCTTCCTCTTTCACTCTTTTCTACATCACCCCGTGTATCTTGTTCTTCCTTTCTACCTTCGCAAATGTCTTCACTCCCGTGTTCACGTCTTTCTCTTGCTCTTTCTCTTACACCCCCTGTAACAGGTTCGTCTTCCTCTTCACTCTTTCTACATCACCCCGTGTATCTTGTTCTTTTCCTTTCTCTCTACCTTCGCAAATGTCTTCACTCCTGTGTTCACGTTCTTCTCTTGCTCTTTCTCTTTCACCCCCTGTAACAGGTTCGTCTTCCTCACTCTTCTTACATCACCCCGTGTATCTTGTTCTTTTCCTTTCTTTCTACCTTCGCAAATGTCTTCACTCCTGTGTTCACGTTCTTCTTTGCTCTTTCTCTCTTACACCCCTGTAACAGGTTCGTCTTCCTCTTCACTCTTTCTACATCACCCCGTGTATCTTGTTCTTTCCTTTCTCTCTACCTTCGCAATGTCTTCACTCCTGTGTTCACGTTCTTCTCTTGCTCTTTCTCTTTTCACCCCCTGTAACAGGTTCGTCTTCCTCTTCACTCTTTCTACATCACCCCGTGTATCTGTTCTTTCTCTTTCTCTTCTCTACCTTCGCAAATGTCTTCACTCCTGTGTTCACGTTCTTCTTTGCTCTTTCTCTTTTCACCCTGTAACAGGTTCGTCTTCCTCTTCACTCTTTCTACATCACCCCGTGTATCTTGTTCTTTCCTTTCTCTCTACCTTCGCAAATGTCTTCACTCCTGTGTTCACGTTCTTCTCTTGCTCTTTCTCTTTCACCCCCTGTAACAGGTTCGTCTTCCTCTTCACTCTTTCTACATCACCCGTGTATCTTGTTCTTTTCCTTTCTCTCTACCTTCGCAATGTCTTCTACCCTGTGTTCACGTTCTTCTTGCTCTTTCTCTTTCACCCCCTGTAACAGGTTTGTCTTCCTCTTCACTCTTTCTACATCACCCCGTGTATTTTGTTCTTTTCCTTTCTCTCTACCTTCTCAACTGTCTTCACTCCTGTGTTCACGTTCTTCTCTTTCTCTTTCTCTTTCACCCCCTGTATCAGGTTCGTCTTCCTCTTCACTCTTTCTACATCACCCCGTGTATCTTGTTCTTTTCCTTTCTCTCTACCTTCGCAACTGTCTTCACTCCTGTGTTCACGTTCTTCTCTTGCTCTTTCTCTTTCACCCCCTGTAACAGGTTTGTCTTCGTCTTCACTCTTTCTACATCACCCGTGTATCTTGTTCTTTTCCTTTCTCACTACCTTCGCAACTGTCTTCACTTCTGTGTTCACGTCCTTCTCTCGCTCTTTCTCTTTCACCCCCTGTAACAGGTTCGTCTTCCTCTTCACTCTTTCTTCATCACCCCGTGTATCTTGTTCTTTTCCTTTCTCTCTACCTTCGCAAATGTCTTCACTCCTGTGTTCACGTCCTTCTCTTGCTCTTTCTCTTTCACCCCCTGTAACAGGTTTGTCTACCTCTTCACTCTTTCTACATCACCCCGTGTATCTTGTTCTTTTCCTTTCTCTCTACCTTCGCAAATGTCTTCACTCCTGTGTTCACGTTCTTCTCTTGCTCTTTCTCTTACACCCCCTGTAACAGGTTCGTCTTCCTCTTCACTCTTTCTACATCACCCCGTGTATCTTGTTCTTTTCCTTTCTCTCTACCTTCGCAAATGTCTTCACTCCTGTGTTCACGTTCTTCTCTTGCTCTTTCTCTTTCACCCCCTGTAACAGGTTCGTCTTCCTCTTCACTCTTTCTACATCACACCGTGTATCTTGTTCTTTTCCCTTCTCTCTACCTTCTCAACTGTCTTCACTCCTGTGTTCACCTTCTTCTCTTTCTCTTTCTCTTTCACCCCCTGTAACAGGTTCGTCTTCCTCTTCACTCTTTCTACATCACCCCGTGTATCTTGTTCTTTTCCTTTCTCTCTACCTTCGCAACTGTCTTCACTCCTGTGTTCACGTTCTTCTCTTGCTCTTTCTCTTTCACCCCCTCTAACAGGTTTGTCTTCCTCTTCACTCTTTCTACATCACCCCGTGTATCTTGTTCTTTTCCTTTCTCTCTACCTTCTCAACTGTCTTCACTCCTGTGTTCACGTTCTTCTTTTGCTCTTTCTCTTTCACCCCCTGTAACAGGTTCGTCTTCCTCTTCACTCTTTCTACATCACCCCGTGTATCTTGTTCTTTTCCTTTCTCTCTACCTTCGCAACTGTCTTCACTCCTGTGTTCACGTCCTTCTCTTGCTCTTTCTCTTTCACCCCCTGTAACAGGTTCGTCTTCCTCTTCACTCTTTCTACATCACCCCGTGTATCTTGTTCTTTTCCTTTCTCTCTACCTTCTCAACTGTCTTCACTCCTGTGTTCACGTCCTTCTCTCGCTATTTCTCTTTCACCCCCTGTAACAGGTTCGTTTTCCTCTTCACTCTTTCTACATCACCCCGTGTATCTTGTTCTTTTCCTTTCTCTCTACCTTCTCAACTGTCTTCACTCCTGTGTTCACGTCCTTCTCTCGCTCTTTCCCTTTCACCCCCTGTAACAGGTTCGTCTTCCTCTTCACTCTTTCTACATCACCCCGTGTATCTTGTTCTTTTCCCTTCTCTCTAACTTCGTAACTGTCTTCCCATCCTTCTCTTGACCTTTCTCTGACACCCCCTGTAACTGCTTCGTCTGTCTCTTCATTCTCCCCCTGCCGAATCTTTTACTGATAGATAGCCCCCTGCGCATCAGTAGCGGTAGCGCCTTGCTCGGAGTGAAACAATTATAACAAAGCTAAATCCGCTGCTAAGACGGTCGGTTCTCTTTGCAGGGCCAGGAAGTTTTTCCCGTCTGAAACAATCCTGCTCATATACAAATCTAGCATCTGCCCGTGCATTGAAAACTGCTGCCATATCTGGTCGGGTGCTTCTGCGATCCACCTAGGGGTCCTTGATAAAATCCAACGGAAAATCTGTTATATGATAGATCCCGACTTGGTAGCTCGGATACAGTCACATTCTTACCGGCGCAATGTGGCTTTCCCGTGTCTCTTCTACAAATATTTTCATGGCTTCTGCTCAGATGAACTTAGCTGACTGGTATCCCCCATACATGAGTTTGCTCGAGCCACAAGATTAGCAACTAGATTCCACCCCTTTACTGGGAAACTAATAAATGGTAAACGCAAATTCTACTCCAGTAGCTTCTTTTCTCGCATTTCCTGCCTGTGGAATTCCCTTCTGTTTACTTGCTTCCTGAACAGGTATAATCTTCAAGAATTAAAATTTTGGTTGGTTGTTTTTTGTTTTATGTCATATCAACACCTCGGCGGGTCATTTATTGCCAACAAAATTTTATTTATTTATTGCTGGCAATAACTTTTTATCCCTTTCAACAATTTATTTTTGTTTTTTATATAAGTTTTGTGTCTAGTAATACTTTGTCTTTTCGAGTATCAAGATTCATTGGGATTTGTTTTTAAGGGCAGGGTCCACAAGTCCTACCATATTATTTAACCCATAACTGGAGGGAAGCTGGAAGTTCTCATCAAAGATGAAGGAGAGGCTTGAGACAGAAGAAATGTGTTTTTACAGAAGGATGATGAGGATTCCATGGACAGAGCACGTGTGCAACAATGAGGTGTTGGAAAGGATGCAAACGAAAAGAAAACTAATACTAAATATCAAGAAGAGACAAGTAAGGTTCCTGGGACACGTAACGAGGAAGAAGGGCATGAAAGAACTTATTACTCACAGATCGAATAAAAGGAAGGAGAGACAGGGGAAAGCGGAGGGAGACGTACTTGTTAGGGCTGCGCAAATGGATGGCAAAGCGGGGCTTAAAAGAGATACTAAGAGAAAAATTACTGAGAGCGACAAGAGATAGAGCCATGTAGAAGATCATGATCGCTTACGTCCTGAAAGGACACGGCACATGACGAAGAAGAAGAAGACGAAGAAGAAGAAGAAGATTGATATCACCACTGTTTCTTCCTCCCAACGTCAGAATGTCGTAATAATATGACAACATTGTGTTTTTCTTCGTTGGTCAGAAGTCGAAACATTATAGTTTAGATCAGGATTCGGTAACCTCTTCGAGACTAACGGCCAAAAGCTATGTAGAAACATGAAGGAGGGCCGAACAGCTATGGCCTCAGTGTCATGGAGAAGAACCATGTTATTAAATATGTTAATAAATTTTCTATGTGTTTGAAGAAAGCAAGGATTCGATATAATTTAATATCTGAGTGTAATTTTGTTAAAAAAATATTACACCTTAAAAATAAATGTTTCAGAAATCGGTACTGAAAAACAAATTCCATTAAAGTCGTGTATTGAATATTGCTGCCATATCTGGTCGGGTGCCCCTGCTGCTCTCCTTGGGCTTCTTGACAAAATACAAAGGAGGATCTGTAACGTGGTTGATACTGACTTGGCAGACCGGCTGAAACCACTCTCTCACCGGCGTGATGTGGCTTCCCTGTGCCTCTTCTACAAGTACTTTCATGGCTTCTGCTCCGATGAGCTTAGATCTCTGGTGCCGCCTAAGCACGAATTTACACGAGGTACTAGATTAGCAACTAGGTCCCACCCTTTTACAGTTAAACAAATAAGATGTAACCGTAAATTCGAATCCAACAGCTTCTTTTCTCGCGCTTCCCGCCTGTGGAGCTCTCTTCCACAAGTCTGCTTTCCCGACAGCTACAATCTCCAGGTGTTTAAATGTAGGGTCAATAGACACCTCCTATCACACTAACTCCCATTTATTCTCAGAACACTCTCATTTACCCAACCCTCATTCTCGGTATCCTTACCCGCCTATCACCCACCCTCTGTCATTTCCTATATTTAATCATCCTTTCTCCACTTTATGTAGCCCCCTGCGCAGTTGTGGCAGTGACATGCCTTGCTCGGGGTGAAACGCTTATAAAAAAAAAAAAAAAAAAAGTCGGTTGAAGACTCTATTTTATATTCATTTAAAATTTATAATACGGATCAAAACAATTTCTTTCGTCTTTTTTGCAACAGTTAGTAATACCATTAATTAATAACTTCCGTCCGGTCAGAAGAATTTTTCTCAGGAGTCTATATGGTCCCAGAAATTTTGCTTTAAAGGAGGAGATAACGTAGAAAATAGTAATAGTACTTCGCTTTCTTTTTCGAACTATTATATCACGGCTTATTCTTTCATTTTTCTTGAGCCTCTGTAATTCTACAGCTCTGGACAGAAATGTTTTTGCAACACTATGTAAAAGTATAGTTTCAGATATTTTTGAATACCGAAATTGAGTGAAACTATGAATAATCAACAAATAGGATGTGTTTAATTCGATTATGTAAATTTTAAGTGATTTGCATAGGCGAGTTCTCGACTCTATGAAATGAGAAGGAATATTTTTTCTGAGGAGAAGAATAAAAAGATCGTAGAGGTTGGAACGTATTTTCTTTTAGAACCACATATTCGGCAGACAGAGTGAAGTGAAAAGTGAGGCGGAGAGAAAACATTGGACAGTAATTCTTTTTTTTTTAAAAAACACATTTATTCTGTACATCTAATTGTGATCTAAATAGGAAAAGGTCATTGTTCCTAATCCAAATGATATTCAATCGTTGCTAAACACAAAGCCGGTCTTAGCTGTCGTCAGATTGCCAAACAGGAGCAGGTTCATACATCAACGGTTACAAGAATAGTCCAGAAGTAGAAGAAAACTGGAAAAATCGAAGTTGGGCTTCGAAGTGGTCGTCCACAAGTGTCTACAAAGCGAGATTTCTGATAGGACACTACCCTGATCGAGATGCGCTGTTTCAACATGATGGTGAACCTTGCCATAAAGCAAAAGCTGTGACGAAGTGGTTCGAGGAAAATAACTTCAGAGTTCTGCAAAACTGACCTGGTAATTCACCTGATCTCAGTCCTATCGAAAATTTATGGTCCATCCTGGAACCAAAGGGATGTAAAGCTGCTCCAACAACAAGAATTGAACTTGCAGCTGTCCTACGAAGATGTTGGACGTCTATTAAATCTAACTGTTTAAAATCATTGAGTCTATGTCAAAGCGAATAAAACTTGTTCTTAAAAACATAGGAAGGCACATAAAGTATAAAATTTAACATTAAAATCTAACGTGCATCAAAATAAATAATTTTTTTTAATTTGAAATATTTTAAATTGTAATTTTAAAATGCTAAAGCAAAAATAGTTGTTTTATTATCGATAACTCGGATTTTTTATGGTGTTGCAAAACATTTAACCAGAGCTGTACTTCTGAATCTTGATAGATAATCCGACAGATTATCTGGATTAGGCGCATCTCGTACGCCCTTTTCATTAATCCCTTGTAACGGTTCTTTAACTGAATATCCAAATATCAATGCAAAAAGAACGGAATCCAAATAATTTCTAACTCGATTTTCGTGCTGCAAATACCAAAAACAGCAAATCCTCACCCCAATCTTTTTGTTGCTCTATACAATAAGATCTCATTATTTTTTAAAGTGTAGAATGGAAAAGTTCCAGTGCTCCCTGTGTCTGGCGGTGATTAGCACTCGATTGAATGAAAGTAATTCCTAACCACTTTATCTCTTGCTGAAGTACTTTTCATTTAAATGTCGATCTTTGATCGGTTTGTATTTCCCTAGGTAGTTCAAAATTTGGGAAAAAATTATTCAGCGCCCACTTTCTTGTCTGAGATATCTCGGACGGGGTGGCTTCAGGAAATCTCGAATTGGCACATAAGATAATAATGATGTATTTATTGTTCTTTTCGTCTTCGGTAATGGTCCGACACAGTCTACTATAGTTCGACTAAAAGGATCTTCCAAGGTAGGTATGGGCTGCTATGGTACTGCCATTATTTTCAAATTTGGCTTTCTTATTACCTGACGTGTATGGTATACCTTACAAAAAACTATAACTTATAACTTGCTCTTTCATTTTTCTTGAGCCTCTATAATTCTACTCCTAATCTTGATAGATAATCCGACAGATTATGCGGATTAGGCGCATCTTTTGTGCCCTTTTCATTAATCTCTTGTAACGGTCCCCTCACTGAATATCCAAATATCAATGCAAAATAAATGAATCCTAATAATTTCTAACTCGATTTTCGTGCTGCAACTACCAAGAACAATCTATGATTGCCTACGTCCTGAATGGATGGTATTCTTGGCATAGCTGTCGTCAGATTGCCAAACAGGGCACGTTCATGCAGCAATTGCCACAAGAATAGTCCAGAAGCAGAATAAAACTGGAATAAATCGAAGTTGGGGTTCGAAAGCGCATGGTCCTCACTCGTGTATGCCAGAAAGAAAACAAGATTACTGGTATATGGCAAAAAGAAAACGACCGGGTGAAGACGGGCGGAGACGGGCAAAGACGGGCGGAGACGTCCACTTCATTAAACTTTTTTCTGCTATTTACACATGTTTTTCTCACCATGTAGGATGTAATTTCAAAGAAAAGAGTCTTGTTTTACTAATTCACGGGCGAACGTGTCTTATACCGCCCAGCCTCTTTTTACGATGGCTCTCTCCTGCCCACTGAGGTCAACTATCAATTACTACTATCATTTATTTCATGGTGGAAAAGTGAGTATTGTCTTTTCTCTTCTTGCACGCGTATACCTAACAATATACTTGCACACACACACACACACACACACACACACACACACACACACACACACACACACACACACACATATATATATATATATAACTGTCATCTAATTTAGATTAATTATAAAACTGTGATCTAATTTCAAGTTTTATAGAAAAAATTGATTTCCTAAATTCATAATTAAGGTCAAATATACAAAATTAGATTAATTATAAAAACTGTGTTTAATTACCAAAATTTTCTATAGTTGTACAAATAAACATTAAAGATAGATCCAATCCCATCCCTCCTACCCTTTACAATTCCTTACTCTCCCTCTCTAAGAAACCCAAAGAATAAAGTCTAGCCATGAGGCCATAAACCTATACCCAATCTTCTAATGTTAAGTCTGTCTACAAAATTCCCGACGCTTTCATTAATCAACTATAGTCCCTACTATCCTACTATAAGGACAATTTAAACAACTTATTCTCTTGTCGCTAACCCCCGCTAACATCCCACACACAACTCGCCAAATATAAGAAAAGAGGCTTTCCATTCCTTTCCACACCACCTGATGAGACATTGTAATTTCAATGTCGAAACAAAATGTACACTTTATTGTGGATAAAAAAAATTGTACATGTTCTAAACTATAATTTATAATAAATATTCACCGCTCATATTCATCATATATCGAGCACTGTTTTAAATTAATGTTTTCGACGTTGTAAGAATTCTTTCTTCGTTCTGTACTCACTCGGATATATATATATATATATAGTCATCCGCAGACAGATCTGTTTCGCTGTATCACAGTTCATCGGTTCGGTTAGACTCCGATTGCTTTTTAACCCAGGATTGAAACCCGACCGAATTGGCGTCAGTCGGCGATTTTACCTCTGGGCTATGGGCGTTCAGTAGAAGAAGGCAGACTTTTTAACGTGCATATTATCATTATACGCGCCCAATAGCCAGAGTGTTGTAATTCATTTTACTAAATGAGCGATGCGTACATATATATATATATATATATATGTGTGTGTGTGTGTGTGTGTGTGTGTGTGTGTGTGTGCGTGTGCGTGTGTGTGTGTGTGTGTGAGAGAGAGATTAAATGAATTGCAAACTTTGTGTCTGCTTATTTTTAATAAAATCCGTTCATACTCATCTTCAAGGGTCTGAGTTGTGGTCACAAAAAATTACCGCAAAACTGTGTTTACTGAAAATTACTGTAATTTTTTTTTCTGCTTCAAATATAATGGTTGACAATTTACAATTTTGGAATTTTTTATATGCTGTTATGTCATAGTCATGTATGTGTTAAAGCATGAAAAAAACTGTTCTTTTTAAAAAACATTTTAGAACATTACCACAATATTCATAGCTGATTTTATTAATTGAGGGGTAAAGTTTTTATGAATATTGCCTCGAGAATCTGTAGTTTGCTTTTGTTGTATTCTTGGTGTAGGATAGTTGTGCTATCGATCATTATTTTTTATATTGTGAATGTAGACAGGGATGTTGTAGATGACTAGAAATGGAGGAATGATCAGACAAGTGTAATGTAAGATGTCTTGTTAATGTAGTTTTTGTAAATCCGACATATATATTTGTTTTGTTCTTTTTTGGTCGGGGATGCATTCTCCAAAGAGACATCTGAATTTTTATATAATGTTGGTTTTATGTAACATATCAGTTGGTGGGGAGGAGTAATTACAGATAATTAAATTAGTAGTATTGTATTTTTTATAATATATTATTAATTTTTATTTTTTATTAAGATAAACGGGGGATATATTTGTACGAATGAGATTGAAAGTACTTGGGAGCATTGAGAAATAAATGATAATAACAGCTGTCAATTTTGCAGCTCATTTCTGACATATTTCAATTATAATACGCGAATGATTATCCGTGAGTATGCACAGATTTTATTAAAAATCAACAGACACAATATTTGAAATTAAATTAAACTGACATGTCTAAAAGGAAATTTGCTGCCTAAATACACAAATATATATATATATATATATATAATGCCACACAAGTGTTTACATCATATTACAAAAGTTGTTTCTATATGAATTTCTAACACAGATTAATGAAAATCTTGCACGTAATAATAAATCTGTCTAAGCTTTTATTCAAACAATCTTCTTCTACTTTTACGTGCCATGTCCTTTCAGGACGTAGGCGATCATGGCTTTTCCACATCTCCCTGTCGTTGGTGGCTTATACCACGCTTTCTCCTTTTACACCATGCAACTCTAGTTCCGTCATCCACCTGATCAGGTCCTTCAAATATATTATATATGCTTTCCCCTGTCTCTGTTTCCCTCTATCTGGCCTGTTAGTATCAGGTTCTCCAAGCTCTCTTTCCTTATTGCATGTCCCAGGAACATTAGTTGTCTATTCTTGATGCTTAGTATTAATTTCCTTTTCGTCTCTATCCTTTCCAAAATCTCGTCATTGTTCACATGCTCGGTCCATGACATCCGCAGCATCCTTCTGTAGAACAACATTTCAACTGCTCCAAGTTTTTCCTTCATCTTCGAAGATATTGTCCAACATTCACTGTCATATTGAAGAACCGACATCACATAGCAATCCAGTACTCTCCTTTTTGTTTCTAGTGAAATCGTCCTGTTTCTTAATACTTTACTCAAATTTTGGAATGCATATTTGTGCATTTGGATCTCAGGAATATAAATGTATAGAAACTGATGTGACCACAAAGTGAGGGGTCAATTTGTATAGTGATTGTAATATGGAACTGATCCCCCACTTTATATCCAGTATGCTTCTGTAGAACCACATTTCAGTTGCTTCAAGTCTTTCCTTCATATTCGAAGATATTGTCCAACATTCACTGTCATATTGAAGAACCGACATCACATAGCAATCCAGTACTCTCCTTTTTGTTTCTAGTGAAATTGTCCTGTTTCTTAATACTTTACTCAGCTTCTGGAATGCTTCTTTCCCCCATGCCAATTCGCCTTCGGATTTCAGTGTCACACTTTCTGTCTACTGTTAGATCACTTCCTAGGTATTTTAGTTTCTGTACCTGTAATTGGCATTTTGGGTTGCCCGTTTTGCTGATGACCATGCATTCGGTTTTCTTGCAGTTTATTTTTAGTCCTTTCTTGTCACTCTCTTCAGCTACCAGATTTTTTTTTTAATCATTTCACCCCGAGCAAAGCAGAAACGCCACTGATGTGCAGGGGGTTACGTAAATGTAAAAAGATTAATTAGAAAAGAGTGAGGAGTACAAACTAGTTAGAAAGGAACAACAGAAAGCTGAGAAAGCAGGTGCGATGACAGATACATAGGTGGAGAGAAAGGGAAGGTCATACAGGGGTGGGGAGAGAGCTAGAGTCCAGTGGTTAGTAGATGAGTATTGACTTTGCATTTAAATTTCTGGAGGTTGTAGCCGTCAGGAAAGCAAGAATACGGGAGCGAGTTCCACAGGCGGGAAGTGCGAGAGAGGAAGCTGCAGGAGTAGAATTGTCGTCTGCATTTGGCTAACCTGACTGTGAATGGGTGGGTCCCAGTTGCCAGTCTGGTTGCACGAGTAAACACCTGTTGAGGAGGCATCAGTGACTTAAGTTCGTCTGAGCAGAAGTCATGAAAGTATTTATAGAAGAGACAAAGGGAGGCCACATTTTGACGGTGGGGAAGTTGTTGCAGTCGAGTCGCCAGATCAGTACCTATCACATTACAGACTCTCCTTTGGAGCTTGTCAAGAACACTGAGGAGAACGGCAGGGGCGCCTGACGATAAATGGCAGCAGTACTCAATAATCAAAGATATCCTACGAAGAAAAAACAATATTTAATAACGCAAAAGTTTGCAATACATTTATTAAATAATCTTTTTTGTAGCGTAACCATTCTTGCCAATTATAGCATGTAGGCGTTAAATGTATTCTTCTACGAATCTTTGGCATGTTACTTGGCTAATATCTTTTCTATTTTCACGACAAAATTTCTTTAGTTCATGCAGGTTTTGTAGGTTGCTTCTTGGAATTCTCAGTTTCAGATTTCTCCAAAAATTTTCAATCTAGTAACTGACTTGGCCATTTCAGAACGTCTAACAATGACTTTGTAATCTTTGCAGTATGTTAAGGATCGTTGTTTTATTGAAAGAGCCAATTTGGTTTCAAACCCAGCGAATGTGCGATTTGACGTACATCTCTCTCCAAAATATCCCAATAATATGCTACAATCATCCTATCTTCTCTTATTCCAACGTTTCCTACACCTTGAGCACTAAAGTAACCCCAAATCATGATTGATTCGCCTGTATATTTTACTGTTGGGATAGTATTCTTTGGTGAATATTCATGAGCTTTTTTTTTTCTCTCGACATTTGCCACAGTATTTTTGCCAAATATATTTTCCCGAAATGCTGCAGGTTTGACACAATGCCCGTTTGTAAAATTCATTCTAGGAAGAACGTGTTTTCTCTTAAGAAATATTTTTTTTCTCGGAGTTTTTGAAAAGATCTTATATCGACAAAAAGTGAATGACTAATTGTATCGGTACTAAATTTGGCAGACCTGAACCAGATTACCACCATGTTTAATTTCGTTGTTTTTCATTTTTTTTTCTTACTTTTTTCAGCGCAGTTCTATCGATTGTTATTTAAACTTTCCGATTATCAAAAAAAATTTGA
Source organism: Ascarosepion bandense (assembly GCA_037127315.1). Classification (NCBI taxonomy): domain Eukaryota; kingdom Metazoa; phylum Mollusca; class Cephalopoda; order Sepiida; family Sepiidae; genus Ascarosepion; species Ascarosepion bandense. Next base: position 1,535,385 of record JBBBDQ010001031.1, on the reverse strand, counting down.
AAAATTACAATATTTAAACAAGTCTGTGGGAGGGGGTCAGTTTCTCATACAACGTTAAAGTAAATCGACCCTCAATTTTCAATCCACTCGCTTCGGCTTTTCCTTTGTTTATGTTAATTTCATTGTTTTTCATTTTTTTTCTTTTTTCAGCGCAGTTCTATAGATTTTAACTTAAACTTTCCGATTATCAAAATAAACTTTGAAAAATTGCAATATTTAAACAAATTTGTGTGTGGGGGTCAGTTTCTCATCCAACGTTAAAGTAAATCGATCCTCCATTTTCAACCCACTCGCTTCGGGTTTTCCTTTGTTTATGTTAATTTCATTGTTTTTCATTTTTCTTTTACTTTTTTCAGCGCAGTTCTATCGATTATTACTTAAACTTTCTGATTATCAAAAAAAATTTTGAAAAATTACAATATTTAAACAAATTTGTGGGAGGGGGTCAGTTTCTCATATAACGTTAAAGTAAATTGATCCTCCATTTTCAAACCACTATAAGGTTGTATGAGAAACTGGTCTTCACCTTAAAATTGTTTAAATATTGAAATTTTTGCAAATGTTTTTGCCATTCGTAAAGTGATATTGCACTTAAAAAGTCAAAACATTTGATAATAGTGGCGGTAATGTCGTACCCGGAACTGTTTTCAAAATGGAGGCTCGATTTACTATAACGTTGTATGAGAAAGTGACCCCCCCACCCTGAAAATATTTAAATATTGAAATTTTTCAATTTTTTTTGACAATCGTAAAGCTAAGGGGGTAATCGATAGGACTGCGCTGAAAAAAGAAAAAAAAAGAAAAAAAAAAGAAAAAAAAGAAAAGAAAAACGAAGAAATTAAACGTGGTGGTAGTCTGCTTCAGGTCCGCCCTAACTGTTACTCCACTTACTTCCAGTACTCCTTGGAATTCTTTAAGCGTAACTTGGTGCTCGTAGCCAACTTATCTCGCCAATAAAGTTCCGTTACCTTGCTAAGAGGACCTGTTCACTTAATGGAACAAGTTTAATGACACATCTCCCAGTGGCGAACTATCTTACGAACTGGCTTTTCATTCAGTGTTAGAATCGGTTCTCCTGCGATTTTAAAACGGACCCTCTCCGTAATCTTGCCTTTCCTTAAGACGAGGGATCTGGACTTTGCAGGTTTAAATTTCATTCTAACCCATTTGATGTTCTCCTCTAAGCCTTTCACTATCCACCTGGACCCGTGACTGGTGTTGTTGTCACTGTTAAGTCATCCAACTAGGCACTTATCGGGGGCTAACGGACTGCTGACTTATAGAGTGGGCCCCTGCATTCGTCTTTGGCTGCTTTCATTGGCATATTCATAGCCAGTGAAAATAGAACCGTTGATATTGTGCACCCGGTTATGAAGCCTTTCTCCAGAGTATACCATTCTGAAAAGGTCTTTGATAGCATTCTCACCTGGAAGTTGGTGTAATAATCTCTTATGAGCTCACTCACTGTTTGTGGAACATGATGTCTTTTTAGAACCTCACTCACCAGTTTATGTAGCATGGAACCATAAGCGTTTGCACGCTCCAGCCACAAAACTGTAAGGTTGCTTTTACTTTCTTTTGATTCTCTTAAGAGTTGAGATAGGATTCCCGTGTGTTCCAGGCACCCTGGCATTCCTAAAACATTTAACTCACTAGATATCTTCTTCATTTAAGTAAGTCTATTTGTATGAAGGTCAACCATACTTTTACGGAGGTCTGGCTGAATTATTTTGCTTTTAGCCACTTTGTCAAGGTTTAAATTACGGTTGACAGAAAAAGAGAATGACGTAATACTTTAATCATTTCCAAAAGTAATCATAGAATTAGTCTGGAACGTTCAAAAAACAACCCGACCTATTTTCGAACATTCTAGGCAAATTTGAACACATTTATATTGAAGCTGTTGCTTTTCAGTTACTAATTATCACTCTTTCTTCGTCGATTACATTTTTTAAAGGCTTTTTAAAAATCTGATTGTTTTCCTGAATACCTAAATATATGTTCTAAGACAGTAAAAAGTTAATGTAATTGTATTTGGGAATACACAAAAACATTTTTGTAATGTGATGTAAACTTTTGCCGGGCACTGTATATATGTAAAAGAAACAAGTAGTAATATATATATATATATATATATATATATATATATATATATGAAAAACTACTAAAAAGTTGTAAGTTTAAAAATGTGTTTTTTTGACAGTATTATTTATTGCTATTATATATATATATATATAAATTGTAATTTTGCTATTAAAATGGTTTATAAAATGGTTTATATCACTACACAAAAATTTTCATCTTTCAGAACAATACTGTTCCTCTTCAGGTGATATGTTAAAATAAATGGTGGAAATGATTTATTTTTAAAATATAAAATAAATTCATGGTTATTTAGAAAATTAGGGAGTGGTGGTTGGAGGAAATGCTTTAGGTGTGTCAATATTGTTCAATCAAAATTGAGAATTATATAACTATGGAGATTTAATATTTCGGTTATAAAAGCGGGCAGGATAGCTTGGATCTAGACATGTGACTTTTCAATTTTTTCTGGATAAGATACATAGTGGAACCTTAGATTTTTAAAATGGGTAGACAATAATTTTCAACTGGAGGTTGAATTTTATTTTATTTATTTAATAATACATTTTTAAAGTACTATCTATGAGTAAAGGGAATAGAATGTTTAGGTCAGAATTAGGATTAACTGAATATGGTAGACTTAGTTATATTGTATTAATAAGAACAATTAAGTATTGTGTGGGTCATTTATTTTGTAATTTTTGTGTAGTGATATGCTTTTATAAACCATTGTAACAACGAAATTACAATACTAACCTCTGCTCTTTACCGAGCACTCTTTATAAAAGTAAATACTTGAACAGTGGGTTTTTAATTTACGTGTCCTTTCATTTTTTGTAATATATATATCTAATCTGGCATGTACGCATCACTCATTCAGTAAAATGAATTAGAGCGCTCTAGCCATTGGGCGCGTATAATGATATGCGCTAAAAAGTCTGCCGAACGCCCATAGCCCAGGGGTAGAGTCGCCGACTGACGCCATTTATGTCGGGTTTCAATCCTGGGTAAAAAAGCAATCGGAGTCTAACCGTACTGATGAGCTGTGATACGGCGAAACAGATCTGTCTGCGGATGACAATATATATATATATATATATATATATATATATAGCTAGATACTCACACACACACGCACACACACATATATACATATTAATAAATATACATACTGTCCTACGTCGATGGTAAGACTTGGAGTTTAATGCGTTATCTAATCATCAGGTGCATATTACAAACTGACCGTTTAATAGATTTGAATTTAAGTTCACTCGATGTTCATGGGAGCAAAATCTAATAAACTTAGGTTACTGGCTTTTAATAACAAGAATACAATTTAAATAGACAAAGACTACATATAGATAAAACTATAAAATTAAAATATAAAAATAAAAATAAATTAAAATGCAAGGAGATGAAATCATAGGAACATAACTCATAATTATTACTAGTAATATTTGAGGGGTAAAGAATATTTGAGGGGTAAAGAATATTTGAGGGGTAAAGAATATTTGAGGGGTAAAGAAAGAAATGAGAAAAGTAAAGAAACAGGGAAGAAAGGGCCAAACGAAGAGTGGAATTTGTAGCAATCGATGTCTAAGAATTTAGATAACACTTTTTTTCTGTGAAAGCATGAGGTCATTAAATGACCTTTTTTTTTAAGTAGATTAGGGTTATTTATGTGTTTTTTTTTTGTTAAATAGATTAGGGTTATTTATGTGGTTTAAGATGGCCAGTTTTTCTAAAAAGTATCAGTTACATCTACTTTTCCGTTGTACAATTTGAATTTAGCGACGATATTCCATTAATAATTGGGTCCTTGTTATTGTTTTTTAATTCCAAATCACCATTATTTCACCCTTTTACACCCAATAGTGTGTAAGGCTGTAACTTTTTGTTACTGTTTCCGTAACAAACTGTTTTTTATGGGGCAAGGTTGTTAGCCCTGCGCCCAACCCCCAAACCGGGAGCTCCGGTGGACCATTCTTGGTCCTTACGTTTACAGCACCTGTTATTCCAAAATTGTCACCCATCTAAGTACTGACCAGGCTCGATGTTGCTTAACTTCGGTGACGGACGAGAACCGGTGTAGTCAACACGATATAGCAGTAGACCTGATTTCCAATAATATATGGAAAAAGCTAAGTATTTTCTGTAATTACTGTTGTTTAAAGTCAATATGTGATTGTTAAATCTAAGTTTCCACATAATAGCAGTCGATCAGTGTAAAATGTAACATCATCATTCGAATGAATACGTTCTCTATAAACAATGGCTTCATACATGAATTGGACACTGAATCGGCAAATCTAATTTTTTTCGAAATTTGCAATTATTTTTTGAACGGTCATTATTGTTAGTAGTAGAATAACTGATTATTCAGGTGGTCTAACTATTTATTTGATATCATATTGTTATGCTGTGGAATATATTTATCAATGTTCTTAAGGCAACTATAGAATGTATGATTCGGTGCAGTGAATATCGACTTAGAACGACAAATCGGGTTGCCGAGTTCGAATTCAAGGTGAATTCATTGCATTCACTTACGCACAAATATCCTTGGGAAAGGTATTAACCCGTCTCTTCCCTCCAGCTATGGGTTAAATAATAGGACAGATTGGGTTCTATAGCCTTGGCTGGCAACCAGTCTACCTACTGCGGGATAATCTTCTACCAAGTCAGACATGTCTCTTTTGAGACATAATCGCCCAAAGCGTGTATCACGTATAGCACTTAACTGAACACAAATATAACTGGCTTTAACATTGCTTTTGTTGATTTTTTTTTTCGTGTTGGTGAATGGTGGAAATGTTTCTGAATTAAATTCAGCAAGAAGTTACCAAAGTTTGTTTAGAGATTACGGCTGAAGGATGACTTAAACCAAATAATGTTACGTTTACGTGATTTCTGCTAATTTTTGCCTACCTTGCTTTTATCGAAGAATTCTGAACTAGTGTTGAGTTTACTTTATTCGAAATCATTAATGTATTTAATTTTGGAATAGTCGAAATGTTTCTCATTCCTACAGTTGACACTTAAATGAAAGTGGATGGATTAATGCAGGTTGCTGACGATTCTATTAGAGGTGAGTTGAGTCTTTATTGATGTATTTATGGTTATTTGAATTCTTAGTGTACGGATTTTACAAAAGGTCGAAGGTAAGAATTTCAATTCAGTGTTAGTGATGGTGGTAAGACCGTGGTCTTTGAAAAATTTGATTAGATCTATTCTAAGTCAGTCCGTATTTATTTACGCTTTGTAGAAGAAATTCACTTCAGCGTTAGTAATGTTATTAAGACTGTGGTCTTTGAAAAATTTGATTAGATCCTTTTTAAGTCAGTCCGTATTTATTTACTCTCTGTAGAATAAATTCACTTCAGCGTTAGTAATGTTATTAAGAGTGTGGTCTTTGAAAAATTTGATTAGATCCTTTTTAAGTCAGTCCGTATTTATTTACTCTCTGTAGAAGAAATTCACTTCAGCGTTAGTAATATTATTAAGACTGTGGGCTTTGAAAAATTTGATTAGATCCTTTTTAAGTCAGTCCGTATTTATTTACTCTTTGTAGAAGAAATTCACTTCAGCGTTAGTAATATTATTAAGACTGTGGGCTTTGAAAAATATGATTAGATCCTTTTTAAGTCAGTCCGTATTTATTTACTCTTTGTAGAAGAAATTCACTTCAGCGTTAGTAATGTTATTAAGACTGTGGTCTTTGAAAAATTTGATTAGATCCTTTCTAAGTCAGTCCGTATTTATTTACGCTTTGTAGAAGAAATTCACTTCAGCGTTAGTAATGTTATTAAGACTGTGGGCTTTGAAAAATTTGATTAGATCCTTTCTAAGTCAGTCCGTATTTATTTACGCTTTGTAGAAGAAATTCACTTCAGCGTTAGTAATGTTATTAAGAGTGTGGTCTTTGAAAAAATTGATTAGATCCTTTTTAAGTCAGTCCGTATTTATTTACTCTTTGTAGAAGAAATTCACTTCAGCGTTAGTAATATTATTAAGACTGTGGGCTTTGAAAAATATGATTAGATCCTTTTTAAGTCAGTCCGTATTTATTTACTCTTTGTAGAAGAAATTCACTTTAGCGTTAGTAATATTATTAAGACTGTGGGCTTTGAAAAATTTGATTAGATCCTTTTTAAGTCAGTCCGTATTTATTTACGCTTTGTAGAAGAAATTCACTTCAGCGTTAGTAATGTTATTAAGACTGTGGGCTTTGAAAAATATGATTAGATCCTTTTTAAGTCAGTCCGTATTTATTTACGCTTTGTAGAAGAAATTCACTTCAGCGTTAGTAATGTTATTAAGACTGTGGTCTTTGAAAAAATTGATTAGATCCTTTTTAAGTCAGTCCGTATTTATTTACTCTTTGTAGAAGAAATTCACTTTAGCGTTAGTAATATTATTAAGATTGTGGGCTTTGAAAAATTTGATTAGATCCTTTTTAAGTCAGTCCGTATTTATTTACTCTTTGTAGAAGAAATTCACTTTAGCGTTAGTAATATTATTAAGAGTGTGGTCTTTGAAAAAATTGATTAGATCCTTTTTAAGTCAGTCCGTATTTATTTACTCTTTGTAGAAGAAATTCACTTTAGCGTTAGTAATATTATTAAGATTGTGGGCTTTGAAAAATTTGATTAGATCCTTTTTAAGTCAGTCCGTATTTATTTACTCTTTGTAGAAGAAATTCACTTCATCGTTAGTAATGTTATTAAGACTGTGGTCTTTGAAAAATTTGATTAGATCCTTTCTAAGTCAGTCCGTATTTATTTACTCTTCGTAGAAGAAATTCACTTCAGCGTTAGTAATGTTATTAAAACTGTGGTCTTTGAAAAATATGATTAGATCCTTTCTAAGTCAGTCCGTATTTATTTACTCTTTGTAGAAGAAATTCACTTCAGCGTTAGTAATGTTATTAAGACTGTGGTCTTTGAAAAATTTGATTAGATCCTTTCTAAGGCTGTCCGTTTTTATTTATTTATTTTTGGTATACTATTTTTACGGAGGATTTATCAATCTGTCGTCCTGGTAAATCCTGTTTTACATTAATCGAAGTTGTGATTAAGAATCAAGAGCAAGAAAATCCGGCTAAACCATAGGCCTTTGCAGAGCCATACACTTCCATAGAAATGTTGAAATCAGCGTTGTTTTTTCTGTTCCACAGGCATCCATCGTAAAATAAGATAGATTTTGGAGCCTGTTTAATCATGTTGATGTCTTGGTCAATTATAGAGCAGTAACTCTTACCTAAATTTAAGGCTACTGTTACGAGTTTTCCAGATATTGACGGATAGAAACTGGATGAAAGTACAATACATTTCATTTTTATTTTTCTGAATCAATTAATTGCCTTGACTGTATTCTTCTACTGGTTAATGCCTAAGACATTTTTAATGAATGTGGAAGCTCTTCCAAATATAATAATTCTACCTGTGTAGTATTTTGAAGGGTTAAATCTGTGTTCTGGGTTGTTTATGAAATTAAATTCATGGGTTTTAATTGTAATGAATACCTGTTGCTTATGTAAATTTTGGAGCCTGTCACCTATTTCATTGGTATGGCGAAAGAAGAATTCCAGAAGCTGAGTAAGGTATTAAGAAACAGGACAATTTCGCTAGAAACTAGGAAGAGAGTACTGGTTTGCTACGTGATGTCCATCCTTCAATATGGCAGTGAATGCTGGACAATACTATCAAAGATGAAAGAAAAACTTGAAGCAACTGAAATGCGATTCTACAGAAGGATGCTGCGAATCTCATGGGTCGAGCATGTAAGCAATGATGAGGTCTTGGAAATGATGGAAACAAAAAGGAAATTAATACTGAGCATCAGGAAGCGACAGCTGAAGTTCCTGGACATGCAATGAGGAACGAGGGCTTGGAGAAACTAAAACTAACAGGCCAGATAAGAAAAAGAGACAGGGGAAAGCAACGGATAACATATTTTAAGGACCTAATCAGGTGGATGACAGAACGAGGATTGCACGGTGTAATAGGAGAAGGCGTGCTCAGAGCCACCAGGGATAGGAGACGTGGAAAGCCATGATCACCTACGTCCTGAAGGGACAGGGCACATAGAAGAAGTATTTTTTTTTATCTTCCTTGTTTATATTAGTACCCCAGTTACTCGGAGCCGTTTTGTAGTTTTTGTTTATTTCACGGAGATATGAGGTATGTCTCCGTGTTTACCCAATAATGCTGGCTTGTTTTGTCCGATTTAATAATAATTTTATCGGATTTTATTAAACTTTGATATGTCTATCGTCATTATTTTATGTCGTTCGATGGTTGTATTTCGGAATTTAATGTTGTTAATTAATACAAAAATGTCGTTCTCAAATTTAAATAATTGCTTTTCAGATTTTTTTTATTACATTTGGATCCATAAAACTCTGTTTTATCCATCATGGAGGGATCCTTGTTGTTTTTAGAGAAGTATAGCTTTCAACACATCCAAAGGAAAAGAATACTTAATTAGTCTCCTTACACACTAATACTGGACAATCTTAGATCACTGGTGCCCCCTAAATACGAATTTGCACGAGATACTAGATTAGCAGCTAGATCCCACCCTTTTACAGTGAAACCGATAAAATGCAACCGCAACTTCTACTCCAACAGTTTCTTTCCTCGCACTTCCCGACTGTGGAATTCTCTTCCAAACGATTGCTTCCCCGACGGCTACAATCTCCAGGAGTTTAAATGTAAGGTCAATAGACACCTCCTAACACACTAACCTGCTCCCATTCTATCAAACACTCTTCCCATCTGCCCGACCCTCATCCTCGCTATCCTTACTCATCTGTCACCTTTCTCCTGACATTCCCTATGTCTATCCACTCCTTCTCTTTACCTTCCCCTATGTAGCCCCATGCGCAATAGTGGCAGTGGAATGCCTTGCTTGGGGTGAGATGATTAAAAAAAAAAAAAGATCTTCTCGCAGACAAAAAGATACAAGAAGCGACAGGAATCTCTATTTACAGAATTATGCTAACAATACCATGGTAACAATACCATGGTAACAATACCACGTGAGCAAAAGAAATGGAAAAAATATTAAGTGCTACAAAAGACAGAATATTTAAGGAGAGCCATGATCGCCAACGTACTGAACGGACACGGCACATAGCAGAAGAAAATATAGCATGATTAAATAGATGGCAAGACAAGGCTTGAGCCAACCAACAAAAAAAGACAAAGGAAAAGAAATTGTGGAGAGCCATGATTGCCAACGTCCGAAAAAGACAGGGAACATATAAGAATAAGCTTGAGTAAATGGAGCGCGGAACAAGGTTTAGGAAAGATAAAAAGACAAAATTTATAAAGAGCTACAAAGGAGAGGGAAATGTGGAGAGCCATGATCGCCAACATCCTGAAGGGACAGGGCACATAAAAGAAGACTGAGTTTGAGCAAATAGATGACAGAACCAGGTTTAGTGGACATAACAAAAAGACAAATTTTATAAAGAACTACAAAGGACAGGAAGTTGTGGAGTGCCATGAACGCCTACATTCTGAAGGAACACGGCACATAGAAATAAAAGAAACAAAGCTTGAGTAAATGGATTGCGAAACAAGGTTTAGAAGAGGTAACAAAATTCAAAATTTCTAAAGAACTACAAAAGAGAGGAAATTGTGGAGAGCCATGATCGCTAATATCCTGAAGGCATACGGCACGTAGAAGAAGAATTGGTTGTAATAAAAGTATGGCGGAACAAGGTTGCTTATTTTTCATCAATCCTATTAAACAGGCAACATTTATTTATAGCTACAACGGATAAGAAACTGTGGAGAGCCATGATCGCCAACATTTTCAAGGGACACGATACACAGATGATGATGGATGAATATTGTTTATCTAAACTTAATTATAAATAGAATTTTGTGTGTGTGTGTTTATGTGTGTGTGTCTGTGTGCGTGTGTGTGTGTGTGTGTCCGTTACCTATAGACTCCGAAACGGCTGAACCGATTTTCTTGAAAATTTACACAGTTGCACTATAAGCGCCTGCGAGTGTTCTTAGCTAGGTTTTGTGTCGAGTTACCCTCGATAAATGTCGAAAATCGATAATCGAAAATTTTGGGTTATAGAAGGAGTGGTCTGATTTTAATCAAATTTGATACACTCATAGACAAAGACATAAGAAACGATATTCAGAAGTTTCAAGGTTTCAGTTCTTACAATAGTGCAGAAAATCGATAATATATATATATATATATATATATATATATATATATATATATATATATATATATAAAAGGCAAGATGTTTGTGTGTATGTCTGTTTATCTGCCTGTATTTTTTCAGCCCTTTTATTTTAGTTTTTTCTGCCTGTATTTTTTCAGCCCTTTTATTTTAGTTATTGCTTCGGGTTTGGCTCTAAGTAGGTATAATTGTAGTTCTTAGTCTCAGCCATGATAATATTTACTCAGTGGACATATTTAGCCTTCAAAATTCAGTTTATGACGAAAAAACTTATTTGATATCGATACCAGGAAATCAAAATTTGACTTACATCCATTCATTTTTCTTTCAATCTACTGTTTCGCTTTAACTGGAAACAACTATTGCTTTTTAGTCTTTCGTGCCAACGTCCAAAGAATCTGAGCTACAGGACTATGGATTAGTTTTAAATCTTTCATTACACCCGAGCAACACTGGGCTATACTGCTAGTGTCTGAATAAATTAATAATGGGATGGCTTTCGTTCCCATTTTTTCTTCTAAATTTCGTTATGACTATTTTTATTTCTTCGTCGAGAACACGGCTAGAGAAAGAAAGTATTGTTAAGTATTTGTAACACTATTTTGGTATCGAAAAGGAAACGAAAAAGGGAAGGAAGAAGAGAAGAAAGAGAAGTAACAATTGAAATTTTCTTGATTTCTTTCTTCTTCGGTCGCTAGCGCTAGGCAAGAGATATGTTTAGACCACAAAAGTAAAGATAGATACTGTTTTTTTATGGTTCTTGAATGCTGTCCAAAGATTTTTATCTCAAAAGTTCGAAAGCTTTTTTCAGAACACGAGTTTCCTTGTTTGTGAAAAATTTAATGACCATTCATAACATAGCATGGTGGATTTGATGACCCACCTCTCGCTGAGTAAAAGAGAAAAAAGAATCCCGGAAATATAGTCTCCTGTTTCCTTGTGGAATTTTATGAGGCTGAGATTTCAACGAGGAAATCCATTCCGTCTATATGCTCTCCTGATAGCGACAGTCTCCAAAAAATTTATACGCAATGTCAACTGCTATCCTTGAGTCCTTGTTTTCTTTAACGTTCTTCAATACCCCCTGTACGTATTTTTTTTCTCTCACTGTACCCCCTGCACACTAAAGGCGACGTCCTTGCTTGGGTTGAGATGATAAAGAAATCTTTTAAAATAAAGTATGGAAGAAATTGTTTTGGCACGGTTATTAACTGCTATTATTGTTATTTTCTAAGCGCAGCTAAGCGTGACACAAAGCCAGAAGCATAGGGAACCCAATGAGGATCGATCTCACTAATCAATTGTAATAGATTCTTGAGTGACATGCTTACTAACCATTACAAAGGTCGAGCTGCTCATAATTTTTATAATTCATCTGTTAGAACATGAACTTTTGTAATTGAGCAGAAACAACGTTCTTCAAAACTCTCTACTTCAAGTTAAGAATTCCCGTCAAGGCAATAAAGCCACTAAGACTCAAGGAACAATTAATAAAAAAGAAGGCAGCAATTTACATTTTGAAATCAGTGTTGACTGGAAACCGGTAAAAATGTTTTTCAAGCGAGAAGTGAGGGTTAAAAACAGCTGTTAGCATCGAAGTTCTGGTTGCATATTTAAACTATAAAATAATGAGACCGAACTGCCCAACTAGTACTGCACTTATATTCATATTGTGGAGTTACCGAAGAGATTAATCTCATCTGAACAATAACTATATTTATAGAAAAGGTACACGAATTATGCAAACGCAAGTGATTCTAGTATATACAAAATCAATAGCTGAAAACAAATTCAGTAAACTTAGACGGTTTTGTCATCAACACTGCTTTTATTCTAACTGCCTAGTAGTGACTTCGATTCTCACTGGGTGTCCAATACTTTCAGCCTTGTGCCACATCACTTATGATTTTAACTACCTTTACTCTTCGGTAATGATTATTGTTTTAAAAAGCGATGATTAAAATTGTTTTAATTAGCGATGATTAAAATTTTAATAAAACAAAAATATGAAAGAGAATTTATATATATATATATTTGCTCCCTGTGAATTAGATTGTTTATTTACAAGAATAATTTTATAATTACAACATTCTAAAAACTTATACAATTAAAATGAATTCAATGCAATATTTATCATTCGCCAATTTATAAGGAAATATTAAACACTATTAGATTGTTTATTTCCAAGAATAATTTTATATTTACAACATTCTAAAAACTAATACAATTAAAACGAATTCAATGCAATATTTATCATTCACCAATTTATAAGGAAATATTAAACACTATTAGATTGTTTATTTCCAAGAATAATTTTATATTTGCAACATTCTAAAAACTAATACAATTAAAATGAATTCAATGCAATATTTATCATTCACCAATTTATAAGGAAATATTGAACACTATTTATTCGATTGTTTATTTACAAGAATAATTTTATATTTACAACATTCTAAAAACTAATACAATTAAAATGAATTAAATGCAATATTTATCATTCACCAATTTATAAGGAAATATTAAACACTATTTATTAGATTGTTAATTTACAAGAATAATTTTATATTTACAACATTCTAAAAACT